>VCRD01001555.1:112232-123173 GCA_006783055.1 Trinorchestia longiramus | reverse complement strand
CTAACATCCTCTTCACCTGGCAGCTAAGCGATCTTTTTATAAAAGATGAGCTCTCCTCCAGAAGTGAAGGTCCTCAGCACACTCGATGCTGCGGCTCAAGCCTCTCCACGCCCTCCACCATAATGCCTCTTGAGGTTGCCTCGGCACGATCTTTCCTACATCGCCACCAAGCTCCTCCTTTCAGCTCGAGCAAGCACAATGAACACTTCTAGCAAAATCGGATATAAGTCAAGTTTCATAAGGCATAGAGTTTAAGCTCATAGCAAAATCTCCTAGATCATGCTTACTTTAGAAAAAGTCTAGCCTTTTCTTTAATGATTGTAGTAGCAATAGCGTGTTGCGTCGATTACATACACTGTGTGACCACATTATTTTAGGGGGAAAATTGCAGGAAAATTTTATGCTCACTGTATCTAATTTACGTTATCAGTTGTCTGAATATCAGCAGAAAAAAAACAGGGCTTGAATAAACTTTGATAATATGAAACAAGGCACTATATAACAATCATTCTAAGACCTGCATGAATGTATCAAGAATGTTCAGCAGGTAGCATATATGTACATGTGCGTGATTGATGAATTAACAAAGTACTAATAAGGGTGGTTTGTTTCTAGTCATGAAATATACGGTTTTTAAATACTATTGATTTACCTAAAATAAAATAGAATGGATGAAGGCATCACTGAAAAAGTTTCATGTACCAGGTTTTTGGCTCGATACTTGAAATTAGTACAGTGCTGGCTGATCTTCCGAGTAATTTGCCCGAATGGTTACCTAGCTAGCTTCTCGCACTCCCTCCGCTCAATCGTTCTCCCAAATAAACCGCTGTATTATGATAGTTTCCCCACTGCAAGCGCTGTTTGCACACTTGCCTTAGTACTTGGCAGTTTCATAATTCGCTAAGACTGGACGTGTTCCTGCACAGAGGCACATAATCAGGAGTGCCGCGACTGGGTGTGCTAAGGGCGTGTTGTGAAGGCGTGTCCAATGAACTGACCGCAGGTGGTTAGGCTATAGCCGCTGTGGTGACGAAAAAACACAGCCTACGAGCTATGTTTACCTTCGGAATTATAGGTTTGGGAATGACATTCTTGTAAATATTAGGAAACTCGCTGCAGTCTGGTCCAACCGCCATTCAACTAGCTTGTGTTTCAGGCACTCATAATTCTTTGCAGTTTTGATTTTTCAAACATCTACAAATGAAGTGTTAACTGTCTAGTTCCAGTGTAAAAGCTACAGCTGGCCATATGCTTATCAAACTGCTGTGTAATTGTTTCATTAATGTTGTTTGTAGTAAGTTCTTCATTGTTTCTTCGGTCGTTGGAGCATTCAACAATTTGCACCTTGTTTACTGTACTCGTCGAGTGTTAACTGCTATGTTTCAAGTTTTTATCAGGTCATCCTATAAGTTCTGTCCAAATTTCCATTCATGAGGCACCCACTTTCCAAGTTTAGGAACTTTTCCAAGTTTTTGAAGATGACGATGAACAATTGTATGGTTTGAATTGAGAACCACTGCCAATTCTTCAGCTGATAAAGCATGATTTTTCTTCAAGGGCTGCTTTCAAGAAGCTTTTCGTCAACCTCAACTGGACATCATCTTCAAGGGTGAAATCTCCAACTCTGAATTTCGCAAACCATCTTCTGCAAGTTCTTTCATTCACACATTCCTCTCCGTAAACTGATTGAATGTTTCTAGTCGCTTTGGCTGCTGAATTTCCTTTCTTGAACTCATAGAGCATTATGTGCCTCAAATGATTCTTGGGAACTTCCATGTTCGCAGGGTTTTAATCAAACAAAATTTTATTGTATTGTTCTCTGAAATAAAATTTGATTAGTTTAAATGCATCTAAACATAAAAACAATGTTCAGCTTCATTAGACATTATATAATACTCTTTAAATTTCGTTCAATATAAAAAAGGTAAAATTCGGACAAAACTTATGTGATGACCTGATAGATACAGACCAGTAATTGTGTGTATGAGGTCCATCAAATTTTTCAAATACTTTAACTTTAAACAAGGGTTCGAATTTAGTTGTTTCAGTAGACTTACCTCTTACAGTTACCTGCCCTTGAATCACTAAGTATTTACTTAGTATTTTACACTAATACACTAAATATTATTCCTCAAGTACAAGCACTTTTTTACAGAAACTATCACAGTCATCCTATGGAAACACATAGTAAGAACGACTGATAAAAATATACTAAAGTGAAATGACTGATCCTAAAATAACGCTACGGGATATTCATGGTGATTTCTTGAATAAATTCTTGTTCTCTGCTGCTTCCATTTATATGACATCAGAATCAATGAAAATTGCTCGATTTAATTGCGTTCCTTTGAAGAATTTCGCCATCTCGCGAGGTTGAATACTCAGCTCTACTAATTACAGCAGCGTAATCCATTCAGAAATTTAAAAACGCGCCGAAGCTTGACTCAATTAATTCTGAGATTTGCTTGATATCTTCTAGAAGCTCTTTGAAAATATGCATAGCTTTGCCATAAATTGTATGAACTGCATAATATTTTCGGATTATTACTCATAATCTGTATTTCTACCCGAAGAATATAAATTACGTCACAAGATGGACTTTCAGCAACGCTACAGTATTTGCAACGCATGTGAGTGCACGCTTGGTAAACCAAACAAACGTAGGTCAATCGATTGGTAGTGAACAAGTCATATGAATTGTATTGGATGAGTTACAGTGAACGAATAAATTCATACCGTTATCATAAAATTAATTTCCAGCAAATGAAGCTTCAATGAATCTTTTCACGTAGAGTATCATATTGAGAAGCAAATTGAAAATAGCGATTTGTTTAGTATGCCTGTTATCCCTAGAGATGTGCAAACTTTTTCATTACACTATCGTGAAATCGTGAAGTTCGTAATCCGTTCGCATGTTAACTCTTTTCTCTCAAAATCTTCGAGTCGTCTATGGTTTTGGGCCAGTAAATCAAAAATCCCATATTCCGAGAACTTTCTCGCTCACTTCCGAAAAAAACAGCGCTTAGCAAAAATTCATTAATTTATATCAGAATTGATGTACCCCATCTTAGGGATGGGATTTCAGTTGGGAACATTTGGGACTGGACCTAGAGGCACCATGATCTCATTAGGTTTCTAAAAACGCAAATGGACAGAATTACAGTCACATCTTACTCTTTGTTTTGATGAAGAAGGCTCAAGAAATAGAAAACCTTAAGATTTTAGCAAAACGTTCCTAATTACGAGAAAGTATTCAATTATTGAGTTAAAGAAAGGAAGAACGAAATAAACTGAAAGGTAGCATGCAGAAAACTATTTGATTTATCTGTTGCATTGGCTACTGACTCGAAGATTTCATCTCCAATTCGGGAAAACAGAACATCATAATTTTCCAGTATTTCAAAATATAAGAAACAGGAACTACTAGCTCGTAACTGTAATTAAATTCCTCGCTGGAAGAGAAGGATGCGATCAACAGCAAAGGCCCTTCATATTAGCTGTCCTGACGCTTGAGCCTGACTTCAAACTCGAGCGTTGCAATTCTAAAATTCCTCCATATTCCGATATTCCAGCTCATGACCCTCGTAGCGCGAAAACACACAGCAAGAACACGCTTGTCAAAGAGAAATTGAAACCTAGGCAATGGAAATTAAAATAATCTTTGTTATGATGATCAAACCTGTAATTGCTGCTGGCGCAAGCATCCAGTGAACTCAATAACTGGAAGTTTAAAAATTGGCTGGCAAAAATAACCATTGTAATGGAAAGTAATGCGAGAAGTTAAAGAATTAAAATGTGAGCATGATATTGATTCATGATGAAAACGAGGAGTGGTGTTCGATAGTTTCGTTTCAGAATGTGAATCGTAGTCGAAGGAAAGAATGAATAACAAAATTTAAATCTGGGGTTCGTCATAAAGTTGGGCTGACGAGAGAATCATAAATAGACTAGCTAGAAAATTCAGCACCATCCATAATTTGCTAGATGTTCGTGAAGCGAATGAAAATTTGCATTTAAATTAGAAAAAAATACTTCAGACAAAAAGTTAATTTATAATACCCTCAACGATCCTCATACCTGAAATCTATTTCACCTGAATGGAATCCTTTAAATAAAACACGTCTTGTACAACATTCATTACAACAGTTTTGGTATCATTCCTGTCTTCATTCCTCTAGGATTTTATTTTCTCACAAGCATCAGTTAATCTGTAAATTGTAACGAGTTAATTTCATCCATGATTTTGTTCTTCATTTTAAACATTCTCGTGTACACACTCAGTTACAAATCCTATGAATTTCTCCCTAAGATCACTTGCTTCGCTCAAATTGTAATAAGTGAAGAGTAACGGGTCAGCTCATGTGCCATGCCCCCTCGAGCATTTCACCGATAAATTTACATGAACTTTAACTCTCCCTGAATTCTCACAAGACAAGCGTTATATTTAGGCATCTACCAGTTACATACAATAAGCAAACAGCTACGAGCATAAAGATCGAAACGGGAAATGCACAAAAGTGACATAACGGAACTATTCGAGACAACTGGGTTCTACATAACGTTCGTAAAATTTATAGGTATATTTATTTGCATAAATTGTCAACTATTGGAGATGTTGATTGTTATTACGAAAAAATATAAATACATTCACTAATATATACAATGCTACACTTCTCTTCATAAAAATGATGAACCTTAATGACCACATGAAACCCAGAAACATAACATCCAATCGTTAAAGTTCACCAATATTAACATGAATTCAAGTAATCGCGCCAATATTACCTGGCCAAAATTGTTGTACTTACACTTACTCGTCGAACGAGGATGTTCCCTAACGTATCTTCCAGCAAAATTATGCAAAAGAGGAATGAATTGAACGACTTTTCTAACGTCTCATTTTTCACTGAATAGAGAACTAAATTTCATTTTCTGAAGGTGCGTGGTAGATAGAATGACAGCAAAAATATTCAGATACTATACAGAATCCGGAGCCGGGATCAATCAACTTTGGGTGCTGGACTTGGAATTGGACTTTGAAAATCTGAACAATTAAAATTGAGTATGCATGTGATTTTTGTTCTAGCTTTTAAATTCGGAACTTGTGGTTGGGCAAAATAAACGTTATGAAGCGCAAACATCGCAAACATGCAAGCTCAGCAGCGCAGTGTAGGGGGGGGGGGCAACCACAAATAATTTGCGGAGTAGGATGGAATGGAAATTTGTATTAATTCATACTTACAGCTTTGCCCATCAACCGCAGTTCAATTATTCTTAAAGAATTTTTGTGAGTATCTCCATAATATACGACCATATTCTACAATTTACAGGTTGATCTCGAGAATTGCCGCAGAAGAGCTTATCCCACACAAAAATATTGATATTATTAGCTTAAAATTTAATTTCATCAAAGAACGCATATATGTATGACCCCTCACTGTCGTTACGCCGGGATCTGCTCAATTCGTTAATGAACTATTATTTGTAGTGAATTGCCAACCCAAAAACTATAAGCAAGACATGCATACATTTGAAGAGACTAACTTTGATCATTGAAAAAAGTTACTCAAACGATCACATTAGAATTTACGACCATGGTAACACAAACTTAAAAATTAAACGTTGCCCCACCTATAATTAAAGTAGGAACGTAACTCCATCACTCAAGTACTGTTCATGAACAGAACACGTGCAATTTACTACATATGATGTGTTATTTAGGTCACGTCAGACGGCTAAATTTACCTCGACGTGTATAAAAGCATACCAATTTTCTAGCTCACATTCTACTGTAAATCAAAAGAACATAAAAACTAAATTTCTATTTACGATATTTTATATAATAACGTACTTAAATACCTATACCAGTTTTTATTCCGTCTGTTGCAGAGAAATTCAAGGGTCGGTGGAAGTGATGGAAACCTGAGGCTGATGTATAGAGAATTTCTGCAACACACGCACGTGTGTCGCATCACAATCGTTGTTAACAAGACCTCGACAAATAGCAAGCGAGAATTACAAGACTCAGTCTCAGGTTTCCGGACCCGTGTCTCGAGAATAAAATACAACAAGCGACACGCAAGCTCCCGCTGTACTGTAGTATTTTTTCTCGTAGTCAGCCATTCATGAACGTACTGATTTTTAAGTTTTTTACCAAAAATATTCTATGGTGGTAATTTCGCAACACTGTTGAAAAGAATTTTGGCCCTCCCATAAGCAACGTAAGCTGTTCGATGAGCTTCTACCTAGGGCGCGTAGCACACACATTTGATTTGTATTTTTTGAAATAGAATCGATAAAAATATTCACAGTGAATCGTAAAAAGTTAATTCGCCTGAAAACACTAAGTTTTACTGCATGCATCAATGACTTCACTCGATTTCTAATAAATTTATGGCAATCTTAAGAAAAACACATTATGTGTACTCCTACAAAGTACCTGTGATCTTCATCCTGTACAGCTTGGCCGGCGTCAGTTACATAAACTCTCCAACGACTATTGACGATTATTGATTGCACAAATTGACCAACGTTCGACGCCATGAGAGTGTACCAAAAATGCAATAAAACGAAATGAACCAAGGCGTTTTTGAAGTAAAGTCCCGTTCTACACCATGCAAAAGGTTTGCAAAAAAATCCGTTTGATTCCCTCCATACTAAAGATCTCTTGAAATGAAAATGACCTTTTCAACCACTCTTCCCTAAGTTCAGTTATCCGTATCAGCTTTACAGACTTCAAGAGTACTCGCAGGCTTCTGCATTACTTATGGCGCTCCGCATCCAACGCTACGGTGCTGCTACCTGTGCCGTGACCTCCTACTTTCGTCAACGTAAATGAAGTGAGATCTTGGTGCGCAGAGTTAGGAAGCTTAGCAGGATTTGAGAAATTAGGTGTTTACTAATAAATTCTTGGTGGCATTAGGAATGCACAAAGCGCTCACGAGTTCTTACGTTCTGTATAAGTTGTGAGCGTTCAAGCAATAAAAGTAGCATATGTGGATTTATTCAGCGAACATTCAGCTGAACATCAACTTAGCTTCAAGTTCATCGCTCCCGCCTCGTCTCTCACAATCTTAATACACTGAACACATCGAATAGATTAGGCTTCCTTTAGTGTTCAAGAGATTACCGTTAACGCGAAGTAAAAAATTAGATATCAGTGAATGCAGCTCACAAATGAGAACACTTGAAGGAACATCACAGATAATGAATTTCTATACGAGAAGAAATTCACTTACCAGCAAGAGTTATACTAATGAATGTGTTTTTATACACAATGATAATTTGTGCGCATGTTTTAAAGTTTCGACTTACGAACGGAAACGATGACGAGAAATCCGACAATTTGCAAATGAAAATCAAAAAAAGTCAAACGCTATTACTTTCAAAGTTTTTGGTTACTGAGAAATGGTAAATGGGTAAAGAACTGTAAGCAAACTCGGTAGAAAGTGCTGCTAACTTTATAATGCATATACTAGAGGTCAATAACGATTTCTTAGGCACTAAATTTGACTAAATCTGAAAGCATTCAAATTAATTACAAATCACATTTACTTATTTCCTAGAGTTTACGAGTTCTTGAAGACTCGCCTGATAAAAAGCGTTTCGACAATTGTGAACTACAAGCGAATAAAATAATTTACTTCTTTCTTGTTTATTTTCCAATTATTTCTAGCAAACAAAACGCATTTCTGAGTTCAGGGTTACAACAGGAGGCTGCATGGAGGCGCAGCTCGGAAGGTGGTGACCACACACAGCTGAGCCCTGCATCTCCGCTACACACACATCCAACTTCTAATATACATGTCAAACCACAGTAAAATCTACTGTCCTTGTCTGTGACTGTGATGGTGCTGTAGCAGTGAGGAATACTCATCCCAGTGCAGCATACTAGAAAGCAAACTTTCCAAGTCACTCTGTTTATTTCCGTTTCGATGTTAAAAAATTTTCCGGTACAAATTGCAAGCAAACAATGATAATTTAAAAGATTAAGTTTGAACGATAATCAGAGCGAACATCAGGAAGAAAGTTACGGTGATTTCAACGAATAATGTTTTGTAATTTTGAAAAATTATTCTTCCATTTCCAAGTATTCAACGAAGGAATTGTGATCTTTACAATAGAGTAATGCTAGTTAATGTCTAATGAAACACGCGAAGACAAGTAGAGCTGATACTGCTCAAAGCCACAGATTGAATGGACTTATATTTTCTAAATATTTATCAAATCCAAGAATAAAATTATATACAAACTGCTCAACAATACTCTGTTAATGCTGCTGCACCAATGTGCTAATTGTAAATTGAGTAGCGAGCAAACACCTCGTCTCACTGACGGAGCGCTAACACCTGTATGAGTTTCATGAGAATACGTGTGACGGACGGCAGCGTCATATGAGAGCTGCCAGTCCAACGTTATAGCGTTCACTGAGACACTCCAAGCGGCAAAAATAAAAGCAAATGAAAAGGACCTTGATTTTGCGTCTATGAATGCTCGTTGACAATCTTCCTCCTCACGCTATGTCACTTGAGAGGTCGCTGACCTCATGGGCAGTTCAAAACCTCTTCCTAATTTTGAGACGAGTTCCTAGTCTTGAATTATAATTTAAAATGAAAACATTCAGATTTTGAAAGCATATTCCAGCAGTGTGGATTTTCATGTTTATCCTCGCTTCATGCATATATATGTACTCGTACAATTTTTGATCAAATGCACACTGCTCGCCCTCTGAAAACAGAGGCGCAATAATCTATTCTTTTAGTGCCTTAAGATGTTCTTTGAAACTTTATCCAAACTTTTCAACAATTCAACTTAGCATCAAACTATGTACATTTTAGATTCGTTGTAGATTTTTGATATATTGAACTTAGGCTTAAAAAAGCTACAAATTAACTATTGTACATTTCTGTCGTAATAGATATTTAAAATTCTTCCATACTTACCATTCTCATGATAGGGTACAGATAGCTGCATTGTACTCTGCAAATAATCAATTGATTCCGTCATCTCGCCTCAAGATTTTTCTTCGTCAAACTTGAAATTTTTCATATGGTAAGCTCACAGTACCTAATAATTTTAGTGAATTGCTTACAGAATTCATGCAATATCAAATTTCATATTATAACTTGCTCCTCAGTCTTTCAGCTGCGCCGCAAAGGAAGGTAAATAATTATTCCTTTCTAAAAATTCTTGTAGTGGCTGAAATGAGTAGCACGTGACTTCAAGACATCTCTGGAACACTGGTGTCAGCACAAAGAGTCTTGGGATACTCGAATGTGTGAACAGTAAGCTTGATTGAAGCAGTCCCGTCACTGGAAACTACCACTTGAAGCCCTGCGCTTGTCCCTCGATTTAACTACAGTGCAGGAACTAAGTTATGTAGCTGTTTTAATTACCATGTAGTTGTTTTAATTACAATGCTACTGCACTAAACTCCATATCCCTGTTTTAATTACAGTGTAACTATTAATTACCATGTTGCTGTTTTAATTACAGTTCAGCTGCATTAATGTTAACTACGTTAATTACCCTGTAACGGCGTTAATTACAGCTTAGTTCTGTTAATTCAAAATTTATTATCATAAAACATGGGTGAAAAATTATCGTAGTCCAATTAGTATGTATTGTGGCGCAGGAGAGGAAAAGTGCATGTTGATTGCAGCATCGATAAGCCACGTAAACCATGAATTTTCTCTCGAAATAGATTTTTCCACTAAAAAAATACTAATATATTGATAAAAATGACACAGTCCACGACAGGATACGACTCATGTTAGTCTACCCGAAAACCATTTGGATTATTTAACACAGATTTGAAGACATACTATAGTGACGAACTAAAGAGTTTCGTCGCAGGAATGGGCGGGTATTAACCAATCTTGCAATGCACTAAGGGTTAAAAACTTTTCCAATTATGAGAAGAATCGACAAAAATCAATCTGTAACATCGAGACAGCTGCTAGTCGTGAGTTAGTAAGAATGTTTATAAGCCACTAGTGTGTCAGTATGCTTTCCATCCTTCTCAACTTAATAATATAATGTTTATAGGGAATAATTCGACATATAGGGAAAAATTCGGTTTGTCCCGATTATGGTATCTTATGCATAGAAGTTACCCCATTTATGGCACCCTAAGCACTGAAATCGTCCCGATGATAGTACCTTATACATTGAAATTATTCCATTTATGAAGCATTTTGCGTTGAAATTGTCCCATTTATGGCACCTCATGCGTAAAAATTTTCCCAATTATGGTACCTCATGTTTTGAAATTGTTCCAATTATGATGCCTCACGCGTTAAAGTTGTTCCATTTCTAATACTGGATGCATTGCGTGCCAAGCATTCCCGAGTTTTGACACCTGCATGTGCCCTGTGCTGACAGATGCCGCGGTAAATGCTAATACGCTCTCTGAGACACGCATGGAGCCGCACCTGCGTGGCAAAGCTAGGCTGAACACCAAACCGAATCAGTAAAAACAATTGCCTGGACACCTGTTCTTCCACAAACAACTCACAGGTGTTACCAAGGTCCGCAATATCGAGTCAAAAACTCGTACTTAGCGTGGAAAGAAAAAATTCGACCTCGATTTTGCTGCTGTTCGGTGTAAGGTTTAGCAGATGTCAGATATGAAAAAATTTGACATTAGAATGCAGTCGACAATTTTTCAACTATGGCACAAAATAAGGTGAATTAGCCTAAAATGCTTCAGGTGATGTATATTTCTCCGTGAGTGACAATCATCAGACTGCAGCTGTGGGCAAGGACGTATCTTGTCCGACAGCAGCGCTTGGGCCAATGGAGATCACCTCCTAAGGAAAATATGAAGAGCAAAAGGAGACAGAATTAGAAATTACTTTATATTTTCGAGGTGGAGTTCGCCGTAATAACAGGTCAGCTACATCAGTGAAAAGAAAAACAGGTGAAGAAAAAAATATTGCC
>VCRD01001555.1:100861-111282 GCA_006783055.1 Trinorchestia longiramus | reverse complement strand
GTCACCCGAGAATCGCTAAATCTCCTGACACACGCCAAGGACAATCCTCTTTTGCTCAACTTCTTAGTATACATCGACACTGATCGCTGATTAATGAGATTGAGTAATTATGTAGCACTTATGAATTTAAAAATAAATCATGACTCACTTAGTATTTATATCTAAAACTGCACATACAGTACTAGCATTTTGTTTTCAGTAGCTCCATAATGTCGTTCTTACTCAATACAGTATGCATCATAATATCATCCCTCCTAATTTCAGAAATTTCAGTGGCTTCAGGTCATCTACTCAAAAGCCCAATATATGAAATGAGAGTTCGTAATCTAATGAACATTTTCAAGCACTCCCACGAACTGAAATAGTTTGAAAGAAACGATTATGAGCGAATGCTTCTTGATATTCTTCATTACTATTAAATTAATTAATGAATACAAATGGATATTGCGGCGGAACAAAGCGAAAGTTAATCACACAGTCTGTTAACGAGAAATAAAATCAAAGCGATGATGACATGTTGAGAAATTGTAAAGCAATTTATTGGCGAGGCTAGTGATCGAGACACTTCAGCTGTTGTGAGCAACAAGCTTCTGTTTGTCAGGCATCCAATTCTGGCAATTAAAATCCCATCAACCTTCGCCAAATGGAAGTAATCCAGCTGGACTGCAATGCAGCACCGAGTGTGGCAGCTCACCAAGATCCTGTACAGGAAGCTGCCATGTCTTGCAAGCCCAAAGTTTACGAAGTGCCATAGGAGTATACACAAATTTACTGAAGCTTTTCAGCTTCCAAAACGAAATGGAATGAAGTTAAGGAGAATTTTATTTTATTTTCAGCGCACAAGGGGTTTGGTTGCTAATACTTGGAAAACAAAGCGTGTTTGTGTTGTTAGCCCTGTTGTGTAGGTTCGCCTCTTATATTTTTATGCTCGTGAAATTAGGCACGAATACATCAAATCATATTAAAGTACGAGAACATGTACTCAAACAATATACTATACTATATCACCCTTGAGGTAGGTAGTGTAAAACAACATAGGGCGGTACTGAACTGTTACTTCAACTTACGAAGAATATTCTGGAGAGATTTACACACGAACGTTTATGCATAAATGTATAAGTAAATGCATATATAATTCCAGGGTGTTTTTCACTTAAACCTGCGGAAAGCTCCCACGCCGGGAGCACATTTATATAAAAAAATTTCAGTTTACAATTACGAACAAGTGGTCGGCATCTTTTCAGCAATGTCGTAACGTTCTTGTGTACATAGAAGAGCTGAACTCAGACTCCTGTGGTTGATGTTCCTCAATTGTACTGTCAATACAACAAAGATCCGACAATGAAGCGCACACCGTATGTGTGTAGGTACAGGGTGCAGCAACATAACTTCTTTTTTTTTAAAGCAAAGCACCATGAAAAACGAGAGTTGTGTTGCCACACCCTGTTCATACCACTGTAGGTGATAAGATAATGCAAGCTCTGGAATCTGAAACCTCAGTGCTTTGAGCATTTCAATGAAGGGTCTACGACTGTCACTACCACGTGTTGATGATGGTCAGCTCCTAGTTTCTGTCTGAAAAAACGCTGTTTAGGCGGCTGCTTTCTGATTTGCTTGTTGAGTTATCCCGGTCTTAGAGAGTCAGTCTGCAAAACAATCTTGCTGGTCCTCAATAGACGTGGTATGACAGTTCGAATAGCATCTTTCTGTTATTTCTAAAAATAATTTGAACACTGTAGAGCGTAAGCAATTTCAAGGGACAAAAAATTATTACAAATATGAAGACGAGTACACTCATTAAAGAATTTACCACTACTGATAATAACGCTAACGCAAAATTCAACAATTATTTTACTACCAACGAAGCCTTGTGTATGGTGGCATGCGTATAACGATGACATAGAACTTTGATATCAACCCTAGGATGGGCCAAACGGCTCTTTTCTATTGCCTTATTCCATTCTACTTAGCCAGTAACTGTAACATGCTCCCTACCTTTTAATACTGCATCGCTATATACCTATATTAGTCGTAAATTATCGCCACGAGAACAAAGATATTTTACAACTAGAAGAGTTGTAACGTTTGCGCAAACGAGTTTGCGTTTTTCATTAATTTTACTACAATCCTTAAAAAATTGTAGCAGAACGTTTTTAAATTTCATGGTATTCTTTAACATATTAGTGAAAATGGTTCATGGTATTTTTTAAAGCTAGTGAAGCTGCAAACAGAAAATTGAGTTTCCTGAAATCATATTTATGTATTCTCGTTAATTACACAGTGTGCTTAAATGATATAGAAATTACAACATAAGGATATTGTACACTCAAGGTGTATAAATAAAATTTCCTTATAATAAGGTATAAACCTTATTGTGACCTGCGCGTGAAACAGATTGGTACAAGTGCTAAATGTACGTGGCTAGGGTAATAAAAAAGTATGAACGATGTAGGAATTGCACATCGGGCTATGATAAATAGTCATACAAGTCTGAGAACAGCTTGAAGCTGCATGCCCAATGCTCAACTCAAATGACCAGAATAATAAAAGCATAAATTAAACAGGAATCGCACACTGACCTGTGGTACATGGCAATGCAAATCCGCAGATAATTTCAAAAAATTGAGAAGCAGTAGACAGAATGTTTAATGTAAGTGACCAGTATAATGAATAAGCATAAACTAGGCAGGAATTGCACACAGAGCTACTGTACATGGTCATGTAAGTGAGAAGACGGTCGTGAAGCTGTAGGTACAATAGCGCTACAAGCTGTGCGTCACCACACCTAAGCCGCCTACCCGCACCACTGCCGCGTCGTGTGCGGGCATCGTGCAGCCATTGTGCCGGATTCTCACAACTCAATTTAGGAGAACAGCCTCGTCACCAAGTCTGACTACCCGGGTCCTCAACTGTTTTCCCTGTATTTACCTCGGTGAGTACTGGGAAGCATCTTCGTCCCATTCTACGCATTTGAGAATGGATTTTTTTGCTCTTTCGGTGACAGAATTACAATTTTGAATATAATATCTGAAAATTTTACGCAGCATAACGATCCCATCAATACGTTTGGCTATAAGTCTGTTCGGTTCTTGTCGATCCCAAATTTCCCATAAACCTGAACGGAAGTCTTGACCAACCCAACAGTCGTACATGAATAATTGATAAATTTTCTGTCCCATCTACTTATCAACTTTACGAGGTCAGTAACACCGTGCTGTTAATATCAATGATTACAGTTCAAACGGACTTGATGAGAATTGCTTGTAAAGGATACATTACTAACTATGTACAAGAAAACATTTAAAATCGTAAAATTGCGAACTCGGTTCTTTAGCACAATGAGAAACATGTATGAAGAAATTGATATTGTTCAAGGAATATGGCTTCTTACCAACAAGTAGAAACTAACACTGACTCCTAAGTATGTATGAATAAGAGCTTTAAAATATAGTGTGCAGCAACATAACTTTAATTTTTCAAAAAACTTTGCTTTGAAAAAAGGAAATTATGTTGCCGCAGTCATCAGTTTCAAAACCGCTCAGTCAAACGATGTGTCTTGAGCATTTGTACTACGACTTCCGAGCCTTGCCAGTCATTACGCAAGAAGAGATGTTTTCTGTTGTGTTGACTTGAGTTTCAAAGAGTCCATGAGATCAGCTTGCACTCACAAAAAGCGACAATGATCTCGCGGCATCGGAACCCGACACTGCGGCCAAGTTTTCCGGAACACGCTTGCGGCGGAAGTGCATCCGATCGCTGTTTGTGAATGCGGTGCGCTGGCGGCACATGGCGGAGGAAGGATATGGAGACGGAGGTCTAGAGCTCACCAAGCCTCCTCATTCTTTTTGTCGTCGCCCTTCTTTGTGGTTTGGCAACGCCCGGGAGAGGTAGGTAGTTAAGGTGGAAATAAGAGATCGTATCTGGCCTCACGTAAAGCAAAACGGCGCTGCGTTAACTGCTTCGGCGAGCGCTCGAATTACACATGATGAAAGAGCGATCAGGAGGTGATCCTGAGGGTCTCTTAGATTCCCGTCCAGCGCTTCTTAATGCCCTATAAAACTGGCAGCGCAGCAGTGAAACGCAGATGGTTCTATTATGCTCGCCGAGTGACCCAACTCAGGCTTTATTTTGAATGCTGCTCTATAGCGTTAGAAACGTGCGCTGTGACCTGACATTCTGAGTAAAAATAAACAAAGATAAGGTACCTTTGTAAGAAAAAGCCAATTCTGGCATTCTGTTAAGCAGATAGTTGTTCTTGAAAAAAAACTGTGTTCATATACAATTAAAAGTAAACTCTGAAAAATCAAATCTAACGCAAATATTCAAGGTTTAATCATCGTTTCAATAAATCAAGTATTCAAAGTAGCTCTACAAATGAGTTATAAAACAGAGAGAAAGGTAAGCAAGATTTGAAAGGGAAGCCATTACTGTATGCTTCTGCCGTGCCATCACATCGATTTTTGCGAGGTCTAGCTTTTGCATTGAAAAATCTGGCGAAAAATCACGTCAATTACTCCAACATTTCTTTGCAGAAAAGCGTCTGTACGGCTTTGACAGTTTTTATAAAATGGAGCTATCGGGAATTATTCTAAAAGCATAAAAGAGAGTATCTTCATGCTTGATTTTCAGCTACGTACACTATCTTCGATTTTCTCCTTTGGACATTTCAAACGGTAGAATAATCTACGAATAAATTAAAACTGTTTGTTATTTCACCTATTAATAAGATATAATGTTTAAAATTTTAGTACTCAACTTAAACTTCAAAAATTAGGGCTGAACTTAGCTGAGATAATTGAAGTTCACTTGCAGTGTGGGTACCTAAGTGGTAACGTAGTGATGTTATCAGTTCAAATATTGTTTCCCTCATATTGACGTGCTCGTTTGTTAAAGAAGTTTAACATCGGTACTTTTTAACAGTAAATACTGATCACACGACGGCCTGCTTACGCGTTATTATGTTTGTGATGGCTGTAAACTGTTCTACATTCAAGCTTCGTTCATTTTCGTAGGTAAAATCATAATTCAAGATTTGACGAGCTTATATATGCAAGAAAACGTCAATGGAAATCACAAAAATAACTAAGCATTAACGAAAATAATGAAGTGCTCTAAAAAGCACTGTAAGTTGTGCATAGTGCAAAAAATGATCGTGAAAATAACGAGGTTTGAGTGCATCATGGTAGATCTACAAGCCAATTCCTCATTCTACCGTCAAAAACTCTGATATTTCACAAGTTGCGTCTCCATGTTAAGTAGCAATACTGATCATCGAAATAAATTATCACATTTCACAATACTTAGTTACGCCGATAGTGAACACTACTTCTGCAAGCCAGAGTCTTTATTTCCTTCTTCAAGAACAGCAGTTTTAAAACAATTCACGCTTCAACAAACTGTTGATTTTTTCAGTTTTTTAATGTGTACTCACGCAAGCTCGTACAACAGAGGTTTGAGTTTGATGTGGACGTTATTTCACTTAATTCCGTTACTTAGCTATTCATGCCGATTTTCTGTTTCATCGTGCTGAATTTTTCTAGCACTGATTATGGAATTAATGAATTTTTATACGAACCCTAATATGCATGTTTGTCACTATGCGCGTCTCTTCTATTTTCGACGATAGATTTCTCTGTAGTTTAGGTATTAACATTTTGAGCGTGTCAATTACTTTTTTTGAACTAAAGTAATGTGACCCGGCAGCTTTATTAAGTGTACGCAGCATGGTCAACTATTCTAGACTTTTTAATGAAAAACAAGCATAACAAAATAATATATGTCCTGCAGTAATTATGCAGAAATCAGAGGTCGGAAGTGATTCAGTGTATGTTTACTTAGCTATTCGTGAGCCATGAGTAATTTAGGGCACTTAGTCCTTAATTACCCGAGCTGAATGAATGGCTGGCATAACTAGCGCACGTTCATTTGAGGTGAGGCTCACAGTCCTGCGGACACGGAATGAAGCTTGAGATATAACCTCAGTACACGAGGAACGGTTGCGCCTTCATAGGTGTTAATGAGCGGGTGAAGAATTTCATTAGCTTTCATAAAGGCTGAACTTGCGTCACATTCCTCGTGATTGTGGAGCTCGGCCTGTATGCAGGCAAAATTTCCCCGGAGCCGGAAACAGGTCAATTGTCGTCAGGATGTGCCCAATAACCTAAGGAAGCTGTGATGTCGGTCGGCTTGATTGCTTCAGAATTGCGCTAATGTCGAGAAAATTAAAGCTTTCCCACAAACACGCGGGTACGAGTCGACGACACCGGCAGGAACAAAAATATTATCCTCACACGAATAAAATGTCCTCAAATTTGGTCTCACTTTCGATCACGGAAGTTATAAACCAAGGAACTACTTCAAAACGGTAATTTCGTATGAGCTGCAGGTTCTACAAGTGAGTGATTTATAGCACAAACTCAACAATCCACTGTACTGCATTGGGGAATAAATCACTTGATCTTCGTTTTATGTTCCGGAACACACGGCAATAAGCTTGAATTGTGATAAATAATATGGGGCATAAACTTTCTATCGTCACTATTAGCATCCTGGCAGACAAGCGGAAACGAGACCATCACATCCTGAGTCTGCTCTTAACTTTCCTTCATCCCTCGAGTAGAGCCATAACTCTTCAAGAGAGATTCGATAAGACTTGGGTCTTATTTTTTTCTTTTTACGCATTTTAGCCTTTGTCTTTACGTAAGATGAACGAGGACGGAAATTGCCTTCTGAACGAGACTTCGTAAGTCAGGTCTAGAAGTAGCATAACGGGAGAGCAAATTTGTAAGGCTTTTCTGAATATACATCGGCAATTACGACCGCTTGAGTTCTCTCATAAATTTTTCCTTTCTACAAGAGAACGAAAATGTCATTTTAAAAAATCTAAATGAGATTTTCTTAGATTCTCACCAATTGTTTTCTCGCTCGAGTTAGGATAAGGGTTGACACTCACCGAAAATTGAAAAATCCAGATAATGAGCTGAAATAAAGCGAGATTCGATAAAAAAATCAAATCAGCCGTTAGAAAATGAGTTTAACTTACAATCTAATAATAGAATCTGCATCATGATAAAATGCAGTTAGAACTTAATACGTACCTACTTAACAGTATGCTTCTTCATTGCCAATTTTGTACAAATCTTCTTCAAATGCATTCATTCCTCAAACGATCATCCACTCATTTTCGTTTTCTCTAGTGATCTATATGAAAAAAAGGCACGTGATGTTCAAAAAAGTAACCTGTCATTAATAAATCTGCATTTGCTACTTTTTCATTTAATGTTCCAGTATTTTTCAGCCATATATGAACCTAACTTAATAGCAGATTTAGCAGAGACAAAAATATTGTTTAGTTTCGCGGTGTGTTATTGAACGATAAATATTTACTCGTCAGTATTTTTCAACAAAAACGTAGCAAGTCACCTAATAACAGGGTATCAGGATTTTTACCGTCCTGCCGTAACCAATCTTTGAGTTCAGCATCGTCAGCCACGATTGCTTGAAATTTTCAGCATACCACTTCATATTTTTACGTACTACTTTCTTCCATTACATCAGCAAGGATTCTCAACTTTGGTTAACGTGTAATTTGCATAAATGTTGCTGTACAAAAAATTCCTGTTGTGAAATGCAATTTGTTCATACAACCAGAAAATGTGACAAATGTCAACCAGGAACCCGTGCATAAACAAGTCACGCTCGTTGAAAAGCAGTACAATCAAGTTAAAAGAAGTCATTAATTGATATACGTGCCACATACATGATTTGTGCATCATTAATTCTTCATTCGAGTGTATGAGAGATAGAATATGCAAAGTTTTAGTTTATAACGAAAACTGTTCTAAAAAACTGAGACTTGCAGCAAATTCAACAATTAAGACCCATCAACTCATCATCACACAAAAAAAAACAGATCTAGGTGGAAAAACCCAGCAGTGACAACCCTGGTTAGGATCTCTCACTCAACTATGAACAATTTTCCCATAAAAAAAGATTTTTTAGCCTAAAGATAAGAAGCAATCGAGTGTCACAAGCATATTTCCCAGTAGCTGGACCTACTCGGATGAATGTTTGCAAGTGATACGTTCCCCTATGAGACTATTTAATTAAAATCCTAGCACTAAAAATCTGTTTCCACTTTCGCAAGGTTGATTCACCACGCAGGTCGATGGTACGGAGGATCTGCAGTTTCCGGAGGTGTGGACTGAGCGGATATTCGAGGCTGCCCTCATGAGTGCAAACTTCCTCTCATCGATCTGCTGTACGCGTGATCCAAATCCATCGCAAAAAAGAGCACGACTGGTTAGTGTTACCGCCCGAGGTGGTAAATCTTTAGTCGAGTCTTTGCATTGTTGCTATTGTGGAGAATAAAATATAGAATTTGTAGTGAAACAGGACAGGGTTTTAAGGGCTAAAAACACAGGAAAAAATGATTTAAACCTTAAAAATTATCATATACGTATGAACAATGAGGAGTTAAAAAACTGCTATGTATTGACCAAATATCATAGTATGTAATACATGGAAAAAACATTGGTTAAACAAACTTTTTTGCGACACAAACATACATTAAAAAAGTACTTTCAGTTCAGAAAAGCACAGATATGTCCATAATTTGTTCCTCGAATGCTAAACACTCGTAGCCATTGGTATCACGCAAGTCCCACGAAAGGCAAAACATAGAACATTTTCGTACGACATGACACAGGAAAGAGTCTGGTCTCGCTGCGGAAGGACAGCTTTTTCGGACGGACGCCTCTAGCCGCGAGCGCGTCCGCCGGAAGGTAAACACCATCCATATTGCATGTAAACACGTGCGGGGCATGTGAGGTGCCGACGATGCTAAGCCTATTGGATCCGGCTCAAAAAGTCCGCTCCTTTTAGTTGATGTCAAACTTCTCATAAAAGCCAAACGAACTTTTTTGGCGTACCTGTACTTTCATTTTGAAATTATTCCGAAGAATAGAGAGCTGCTAATTTGCCCACAGCACATCGTGTTAACTCCCTCCTGTACGTCGCAGGGCAAAACCTTGAATACGGCCATCTCCACCAGACCTTTGGCTTAGTGCATCGTTTTGAAACCATCCAGCACGAAGTCTGCTAATAATCTGACGTACTCTTAGCTGATGTTAATAAGCATCTAATCAATCTGACTACGCTAAACTGTTAAGCGTCATTTACGGTTCGTATTATTAATGAAGTTGTACTGGAAACGCCATTGTTTATTGATCGTCTATCAAAGTAATTGCTTTCACAAGCTGTTTTGAACGCTCTTTGTTATTTAACTTACGAGTACATTAGAGTCGCCTGAGGGCGACATTTGATGACTATTACATATTATTAGCGAAAAGTGAGTGCACTGCAAGCTTATAATATAACCCATAAAAACAGAGACAAAATAAAGATATATTGACTCACTTTTTTGGCTGTAACATTAACTCTGGGTACTCAACTAAATTGTAAAAACCCTAAAGACTTGTAGGGTGTCATCTTCTAGATTGCTTTCTCCCATCAAAACAATAGAGAAAGACCGATCTGAATTAGTGAACAATGCTCGAAACAAAAAGGAAGCGGATCCTAACGTTGGTGCAAAGATTGCCAGGTGGCACGCTGTGTTGCGCCGTGCATCCAAGCTTGCGCTCGCAATACAATCAATACCGTACGTACAAAATAGCATGTAAATAATACGTTAGCATGCTTCTTCCATTGTTATGACAAAAATGTCAAATTGTAGCTCTAAAACATGATATATGGGGAAACACAGAGCATAGAAAAACGTGTAGTTTTCTTATTAAAAAAGGCTTTTTTCTTGGAAGGAATGAAAACACTGACTTAGACATGACTTAGACAATGCTTACCATGTTAATCCATACCTCACCATTGAAAAAATAATAAAAATCCTAAGCGAAACAAAAACTTCTCCGAGAACGGACAGTCAAACACATGTAATAATTTTAGTAGTCGCTGGACCAATTGAACTAATTAAAAATATTTTTTGCAAAATTATCAATAATAATTTAGGCTCACAACGCCTCGCGACCATAAATCAATATTTCTTTAACGCAAGAGACCTACTGTAACAAAATCAAAGCATTAAACTAATCTAGCTCTCACACCCAGAATTCCTGTTCTCCATTGCCCGTACTGTATTTTAGGGCTACGCAATTGCCAGCAGCGCTAAATAAGTGTAAAAGATTCAAAAATTTTCTGGAAATTAAGAAAATAAGAGCAACATTTTCATGTTGAATCTCAATCTCTTGGAATAAATGGTCTGAAATAGAGCTACAACATACATATTAAATTGATTTATTATTTATCAATGACATGAAAAACCATTTCAAGAGTAATAGATAATAGATAATAGAATGAGGCTATAGGAACGAACCTTCTGGCCCATTCTTGGGTCGGATAATTACTTCGAT
>VCRD01001555.1:77743-100659 GCA_006783055.1 Trinorchestia longiramus | reverse complement strand
TGGTTTTCCACTGGGGATGCTTGTACACAATTTTGACGAACATTATTGCGTTTTTTGTTATATTCTCGATACTCTTTATTTTTTCTATTTTCTCCTGCATAGTTTCTTGCTTCATATCAGTTGAACACTCAAGAAATTTTGCTCTTAAATCAAATACATTTTCAATGATCCCAGTGATTTAAGTAAGTACACTTAAACTGTGCAACTTAAAATTGCTGCATCACCATCATGAGTTTTGTGGCACTACCAGTCAACTGGAAATCTGTCTTGCATAAAACAATATCTAAACTTCCCCACTTTACAATAGGAAGAGATTTTTGCCTCTTATCAATTCTTCTAGAAACTAATTTTATGTCTGCTAACCTGTTAGACCATCTATCAACATCAGACGTGGATTATAATGGACAACTGCCCCATATTTGCCCAGACATTGTATCGTCGAGGTCCGTTCTGTGGTGGACTAAAACTAGTGAGACGACCTGTGCCCGTTCGATGGGTGTTCATGGGAATAGAAACTGGAGCTACCGCATCTACAAAGAGAACAGTTTCTTCAAATGATAATCGTGTCTTGTTTTTATTTGCATTGAAGTTAAGGGGTTGCGAAAACGTTTTGGAAAACGATCGTAGTTAGACGCCAAATCAGATTTCACAAATATTTTTTGGTCTCATAGTAATACATTTGAAGTGAAAAAATTATACGAAAAGAATTTGCGTTTTACGATAACTATGAATTGAAATTATCACTTTAAGTAAACCCTTTAATTAAAGTGATACCTTTAATTAAAGTGATGTATTTATAGGATACAGCGCTAAAAAAACATTAAGGGTCAAGTATGATACCAACATTGTTCTTCCTGTCTAACTTTGACTCCACATGTGTGCAGTAAGGCAGGAAGCCGGTCTACAACCTGGTTTACTCGGCAGGTGTTCTCCCTCACTCTCTGAAGCCATTCATATGTGAAGAATAGTCTTGTTGTAATCCTACAAATCGAAAGTAACTGTTCAATTTACATTGGTATGTTTGAGTGATCGTGCATTGTCATTGGTTCGCTAGACCGAATTTTCGTCTTCATCTTTGCCTTCATTTTTCATGTGACTTTAAGACATTGTTTAATTCATATAAGAACGTAACGTGTTTAATTTATATCAGAACGTAACGTGTTTAATTCATATAAGATTATGATCTACCGTCTGTATCAGTAATATCCACACGTAAAAAGAAAAGCTCGTTCATGTCCGTTGAAATAAATGAAGTTGTCCTCAGGTGCTCATTCAAATTCAATCCAGAAACATTTGCTTAGTATTTCACATAAATCAGTGAAAAATAGGATCTACCATCTTCCCCAGCTGACTATTTGCATAAAAAAATGGGCCAGTTATCATACTCATGAGAAATAATACAGCGCCTAAAAATCACCTCAGACACTAGCTTGCTAGATCCCTTTGAAAATCAACTTTTTTTGGGCAACTGTTTCGACGATCATGTAACATGTATAACGAATGAATACTTCCCCTAGTTGAGCAAACACGAGAAAAAAATGTAGTTCATGGAATTTTTTATTATTTCATGAGCTTTCTCAAATACTCATAACATTAATAACCAGCAAACTCAGTTTCAAATGTTTTTCTGTATTTGCAGTGACCCAATGAAGAACGTTCACTAACACACACGATTCATCATAAGCACGAAATCATGAGTCTGCAATCATAGTTGTGTCTTAATAATCAATTAAAACTGCCACACCAGTTGTTCGCGTTAGCTTTATATGAACACATTCGTGATAGAAGAAGCCTTTCTTGGTAATAAAATTGAATCAAATGCAAAATATTCAAGAAAACTCAATATCATCGAAGGGAGAGATCGTACATGAAGGTATACAGTTAGTAATCTTTCGTGTTAAATGTTGTCCATGAACGTGCAAATTAGAGCGATAAAGCATCTAAAAATTTGTAATAATACTTAGAAGCTTTCTAGCCAGAAGATAGAGCAACATAATTCGCACTAGCTCTTGACGTTATGAAGTAGCTGTTGTATGCCCTGCATGTCTAAAGTTAGAAATGATTTGTACTTTGGTCTATGAACTTGCAAAAACCTGCAGACAGCTGAGAAGTCACTTTTATATTTATTTGCAGCTTTATAATTTTCATTATTGTTATTAATGTATATATAAAAGTTTTGAGCTCTTATATTTACATACTTAAAACTGTTACATAAAGGAGTGTTGTACTGATGACACGAACAATATGAAATTTCTGAGAGCTCCAAAATAACTCTTCAGGACTACTTGTATGAACCAGATATGCCTGATTAGCAAGGACTACTTACAGTAATCCTTGCTGATTATATATAAAGTAGACACTAGCCCAAATTAAAGATCCCACGAGATTTTCTAACGCAAGTTTGATAGCATTTTATCTGCTACCCCTTTCTCCAAAAAATGGACTCTGAATATCCATACGTTAGGATGCACCTGCCGCCCCGCATAAACATTCAAACTAAGGCTGAACAATTCATTGAGTATGCTTGATGGATTTCCTCGAGTCTCAAAAACACTCGTACTAAATCTTGCTAGAAAATTTATTCTTTTCTGAGCTTCATGAAAGTATGCGTGAATACATTAATAACCTTCAGACACACAAGACCAGGAGGAGCTCAGTGTTTTGGAAGCTTGGTATGAATAAATGAAACACAGTGAACCCTTAGAAAATGTTAATCATTTCCTACTTCACACGAGCCTGCACAACCGCGGGCCTAACACAGCAACTTCAAACTGTCATCCTAAACACTCACTCCGGTCGGAAATAGTTGGTCCATATCAATGTTGAAGTTGGTCGTAAATATTTGCTCCAAAACAATTGTAAACCTTTTAGAAAGGATACTTGTATAACTATTGGTTGTAACAAAAAAACTTTATTCTGTAATTCAGTACATTAAATTGACAATATATAAACATCAATGACCAATATTTTAATAAGATCAATAACAAAAGACAAATTCTGCATTGTAATTAAATACATGAAATTGATAATGGATCAACGGAAGAAACACATGCCACTATATTTATTCAATACTTGTTAATTTATTCTTAAATTTTTCTGAGATATGAATTGAATTTGGAAGAATTCCTTTTCTTTCTAGTTGTACTTTTGACCGATGTTGACGCCTGTAAATGTTGCCACCGTCAGCCAAATAATCTGTTCCATTGACTGCTGCAAAGTAAGGAAAATGTTGTTTAATATTGATCTCTGTAATTCCTCAAAACTAACCGTCGCTGCTTTAATTAATTCATCAACATTAAGTGGTGCTTTTTGATGTTGAAGGGATTGGATTGAATTGAAATAGCCAAGGTCACGTACATTCAGGTCTGGACTGTTTGGAGGCTGGTTAACAATTTCAATACTCCAGCCTAATTTTTCCGACGCTTCCTTAAATAAAGGGATCAGTTGAACGTATGTGTGGTCGAGCATTGTCTTGCTGAATCTTGATGGTGTGCCATATTCTGCAGGTAATTTAAGAACTTTTATATATTATCTGAAAAAGGAAAAAGACAAAATTATATTACCCCTTACCCTATTATTTATTAAAGGTTAAAATTATGTTGATCACACTGTGCACGATCGTCTACTGTACTCAAAACAAAAGTTCGTTAAAAGACTAAAACGCGGAGAGTTTTCTCCTTGTGTAGCAAAGATTTCCGACCGGAGGGAGTATTTAGCAAACGTTGCACCAGATTGACCATTTCTCGGCCGAACGAACGTTTCCTTCATTAAACAGAGGATCACGTCCACGTTTTCTTTAGTAAATAGTTGTTATGTGCATGCAATTACGAGCAAGAGCAGCATTTGCCAGCATCGTGTCCTGTAGTTTCTGTTAGAGGCGTTGCTCGAAGGGTCGCGTCCTCCAGGCAACGGAAGGAAGCGATAATTGCCCACGTGCGGCCCTCAAGCATCTACTCCGCTTGAGGCAGCGCCAGTAATAAAAGAATCTTAAAATGAGTAACCATAGAAAAATAGTGAAGATTCCCTACGCAGTTTTGATAAGTTTTCATCGATCGCTGTCGAGTTAAGAATCTAAACAACAACATCCGTCGTCCGCGTTGTTAGTTTGCAGGTCCGCAAGACAGCAGTTCATGGTGTTGAGTACTACGGATAAGCTGTCTCGAGTGTTGTGATATATTTTATGATATTCATATTTCCGCTGTTAATGAACATTAAAACACACTCTTCTTTACACGCACACACTAATATTTGCAACCTAAATCCCCTGATTTACAAGTTTAGATGAATAACAATCTGGAATCCAGCAATATTGTTTATTTTTACGACAATGAGGATCTGTATTAAAATAAAATTTTAAAAGATTTTCTCATCTTTCGCCTTCATTTTCTCTGGTAATAAGCGCTTCCCAAAACATCGAGACTTGGTCTTCTTGATCAGAGGAGCAATGTTTCCTAACTACGGACAAGGTAAATTGATACTTTTATTTACAGCATATTGATATATTTATTTGTTGACTCGACTGGTCAACAAATCATACCCGTACGTGATGTTGGTGTCAATATTATCCATAGTTCGTCACGTTCCTATTTTACATTACACGTGTACAAATTTATATTTTTAATTCACTCCTACATATGTTATTAACTGAACACAACTCACAAAATTTCCTAACAGTGTTCGTTGACTATCACCACCCTCCGACTTGAGCACATGTAGAGCCTAGCATCCACGGCAGGTTATGGAACATACTTTGAATTACATTACTTGGGACTATGAAATTAGACCGTAACCTACAACGGTAGCTAGAATTCACACTGCACATAAAAGCTTTGGAATTACCCTTTGTGATTTTGTAAAGCACAAAATTATACAGAATATATTTGCATATTTTTGTGACATGTAAAGAAATCAAATAAAGTTCTTTCATCAAACAGAGATAGGTTTAACAGCACGTGAACTCCTAGAAGTAAGTAATAGCGACGCGTAATTTGCATAAGATCGCAGTTTAGTAAATTTTCTTGCACATATTTTCGAGTGAATTAAAACATACACCCGCTATGTTGTTACTAACATGATCATCGTTGCTACTCTTTTTAGACATGGAATAAAGAAAACTCCACAGTGAAACTTTTAAAAAAATCGGGCTTTTCTAGACATATGGTTCTGACATGGTTTCCTTACGTTTCTAACATTTGAGAACTTAATTAACGAGCAAGTGATTATTATGCATGAACAATTTATACCGAAGAAAATTATACAATTTTTACCAATTGTCTAATCCCCTTCATGACTGAAAAGAATCAACCAATACAATTCTTTTGTAAACTGACGGGCTGCCCTAAAATCCCTGAGCTAACTCAAGTGAAGGGGTCGATGAAATCGTTCGACCACCACTGAAATCAGTCCCTATCAAGCTTGATCCACCACCGATACAGTAGTTCTCCTATCATTTCAAATCGACTTTTCCTAAAAAACAAATCGAACTCCCGCCCGTCCCACCAGCTAGTGTGACCTTCTGACCCGGGGGCCCCGAGGCAAGTGCCCTGGATCTACTCCCTGACAGGATACATTTCAGCAAATTGCCTCGCGCCGCGTGCTGCTGCACACACTAGCTTCCACCGTCCCTCTGTTTCACTCTACTCCACAAGTGTGCGCTACAGACAACCTGAAGCTAATCTTTGCTTTGTCTGTATCAAGCTTCTTCAGTCAGTTACTGTATATCGAACTTGCTATAACAAATCTTTGAAGAATGGCTCTGTAAAATTAAAAGTTCTACCACATGTTAATTCGACCCTCGGAGAGTTTCCAAATGAGAATTGATGCTCTCACTCTGTGGGATCTTCTAAGAATTTGGATACCATATTAGTATCTTGCACAGCAGACAACTGCTACTCCGACCGGCAACAAAGCAAGCCTGACGTGTCTAGGAGCTATGAGCAGGAACATCATCGTGCGGCAGCCCCAATATGCGCTCGTCAGCCTAGTAAATTACTAAGTCATGACCGCGTAGGTCATCACGAGTGGTGGCGGTCATGGTGCATGTTAGCCACTGGAAGGTCCGGAAGAGACCATGTCGTCCCACAAAGAACACTGCAGTTGTCATTGTGCAAGCATTGACATACATAATGCAGGGGCCCCTGTATGACATTCGTGTGACCGTCAACAAGTGCATCGCTGGTGAACAATACGCTGAGATCATTGAGTTTGATGGGGAGAACTTTTGCTTAGTAAGCTTTTGATCACTAACAAAGAAAAATATAATAGTAGTATTTTATTTGCGTGCAATCCTATGTTTAATGATGTCAATGATTAAATGCAATTTCTTAATTGAGTTTGAGAATGACAACATTCAGTTCCGTTCCGATATACATCAGCCTCGAAACCCATATCAATACAATTATTTTAAAATTATTTTTCGTTCTGAAATTTTTTACTCAAATTCAGGTTCAATCCGTGACCCATATACTGAATTTAACATTTTTTTTAATAACAAGTTGAAATAACATCAGTATTACGTGGCAACATCTACTCGAAAATTGTCCATCAATTTCAGTTTAATGTTGCATCTTAATTCAGAGCTGAGAGTCGCTCACAAAGTTATGTGAAGTGATCGGAAAAGACAAGTTACGCTAAATGAACTCTAGATTTAACTGATGTCCAGAGATAATGACAAATGACGAACTGTCCTCACGGGAAAACTGTTGATTGTAGAAAAATTCGCTAAATAATACAGGCTAAATAAATAGCTATCACTAACTTGAAATCTTTCACTATCGCTGTTTTAATTCAATAAAGCCTTTGATTAAATTATAATGAAAAAATAAATATTTGTGACCTGAAATTCTTCTAACGCGCTGAAAAGAGATATTCAGACAATCATATTTTAGAAAATTACATGAAAATCTGTTATCAAACTGCTGTAATACGTGAGTACAAAAACAGCAACATCCGTACAAAAAAAGTAAATGTTCAGCTACTGAGCAGCACGTAGAAAGAACGCTGACCTGCGTAACCCGGCCTTCAACTGAAATACTCTAATTCAGCGCCCTGGGTTCATCAAGTTTTTCTTTTGAATCATCTTCTCTGAAAAGAAAGTTTAACAACACACCTACATCAGCAGCGGGTACGGTTTGTTAAATACAATCGACTGTGTTTTAAATGGCAATGTTGTAACGAATTTTATGTACTAATTTAATGAACATAAGCGGTTTGTCATTTTCTTGATCCCGTAGAGAACCGGATCACAGATACCCACTTTGCTCTCTCGTGCTGGTCGTCCCAGTGAAGAGTTTGCCCATAAAACAAGTCCTGTTCCTATAATTTCAGTAACTTCGGTTCAGTTGGAATGAAAAGCTAAGTGTCATAGAATTTCATGGTAATTTAGCTTAAAAAATTATCCACCAAGACACAGGTTGTCCATTGAAGATAGCAGATACACATATGTATGTACTATGTAGTGTAATTATTCATTGAAACATGAAATGTAATTTGTTATCAATGCGTCCGTGCTAGCACAAATGGAATAAAATTTCCCGTTGGCAATTTGAAGATTTTTTATGACCACAAAAAGGTAAATGACCAAAAGAACTTCTAACGGAATATTGTATATAATTTTCTGCTACCAAAAGCAACGGCTATACACAGTATAGCCGTCTCAGCTACGGAGAAAAAAGCTGTCGAATTTTCCACACATCGAGTTAAGATACTAAAATTATATAAACAAACTTGAGATTAATTTAAAAATAAAATTACAAGTGGGTAGTTATAAAGTTTATCAAAATATTTGTGTATTCAAGTATAGAATAATGATCTATCCAGAAAAATTTTAGCTCCTCGTCTCCCTATAACGAAAATTCTAAGCAAACGAAAAAAAAAGATTACACTGAGGAGCCTGAAATCTCAGGTATACGACAATTAAATAAAAGCAAGAGGGACTCCATTATGACGTATAATTATCAGTGTCTACATGATAACAGAGTCTGTTATGTTGACCAAAAATTTCATGAGCTCAATAGGATAATATACATCATTCGTCTGTTAAAGAACGCAAAACATTTAAGAATTGGTTTTCGTTAGGTAGGCTAAGCCTGTGCTTCAGTTATTCAGCTCCTCTCAGATGATGAAGTCAAAAAATGTTGACTAGGCTAACAGGTGACCTCGCTTGTTCAGAGAAAAGTGTGTTAGTTTTCTGGTTTCTTTTTAATGCACCCTTCAATAAAATGAAATCGTATGTTCATACACCAATGCAATGGAAACCTTTATTCATGAAAATACCAATTGAAAATTTTCAATTTGTGCGGCTGCTTCTAATAAACCTTTCTGATTAGTTCATATGAAATAAGTTTACTAATGAAAACTAGCTGAGTGTTTATTTACTTGGTGGCAAAGGTCAAGCTAAAAAATTTTTACACAACGAATTTAGAAAAAATAATTAACGAATTCACATTATCTGAGAGAGTGGTCATTCATATTAACATGAAGATAGTTCACTTGCTGTAAGCGAATGTGTAGTTTCGTACGAATTCGTTCCAACATCAAGCAAGGATTTCCGACCATTAACATATGACGATTTCAGTATGCATTTCCAAAAGAAAAATGTACACTATCCGAAAGGAAATCTAAATATTACGCATGTAATTGTGATCGAAGACTTGCGAGCGAGGACTTGCGAGCGAGGACTTGCGAGCGAGGACTTGCGAGCGAGGACTTGCGAGCGAGGACTTGCGAGCGAGGACTTGCGAGCGAGGACTTGCGAGCGAGGACTTGCGAGCGAGGACTTGCGAGCGAGGACTTGCGAGCGAGGACTTGCGAGCGAGGACCTGCGAGCGAGGACCTGCGAGCGAGGACCTGCGAGCGAGGACCTGCGAGCGAGGACCTGCGAGCGAGGACCTGCGAGCGAGGACCTGCGAGCGAGGACCTGCGAGCGAGGACCTGCGGGACTGAGAAAGAGGAAGCCCAGAAATGAGAAGGGAGGAAGGGAGAGAGCGTATGGCGGACCAGCGCTTACCTGTCAAGCACTTCCGCTAGTGCGGACTGCAGCTGCCGACGTGCCTGACCTCCGACCAGCCGCTGAAGCAACAAGCGTGGCCACCGTCAGCGCCACCGCGACTCCTGCTCCACGTGTTCGCCTCAAGGAGAGGTGCAGCGACACATTAATTGATCATCTGCTCACTGACGAGAGATCGCAGCATGCTGGCAACTGCAGAAAATGTGTTAGCGCATAGCATGCGGCTCCCGATTTTTGCTTGCACAGCTGTGGAACCCAGGGGAGCATTCATTTTCCCTGAAATTTTCAAATGCTTTCGATAACTGGTATTCCGCTTCTATATATTTTACGAAATTTTTTAGATGATTCTGTTCAGTAATGTCCATGTCAAGTCAAGGATTTCCCCAATAATTAATTGTGCTTGTAGATCCGACCTATTACTGACCTAGCTGCTACTAACCCAACCTAACGAGTGAAGTCGAATTGATTCTAGCGATTCAATCCGTCCAATTTCCAAAAAAAGGTTTGTCGAGTAGACAAAATGTTTTATTGAGACTGGGTATCAAAACTATGGGCAGTTTCTAAACTCAGGAGATCTCTTTAGCATTGCTCGCTGAGAAAGTCAGGTATGCGGTTGTGGCGCTTGTCAGGAACATTTCTACTAAAAGGTTACTGTGCAAAATATTTTCCGCCTCCTAGTACGAAGGCCAACCGTTTTGCAAAAGGGCAACATAGTTTTAAGGCAAGATAGCTGGAAAATTTCAAGATTTCCCGCACAAAGGGCAATTCCTTAAAGGCTGCATAACATGCAGGCTCATGTAAGAGTAGTAAAAGTGCGACCGGCTCAATTCATAAATCACGACATGCGAATGCGTTACAGTAGCCATAACTTGCTAGCGAGACCTTAGTTTCAGTGAGATAGGGGAGAGTGTCGCACCCTTGTGAGGTGTTCAGGGTGGTGCACACACGTCTAAGCAAATCTCATGCAGCAAGTAATAGATAAAATGCCCGTATGAATTTAGTTCTTTTTTGTTTTTCGCTATTTAGTGGGGTAATCAGTGGGGAAGTCAGCAATTATAATATGAAGCCGCATAACTCATAAGAATTAGTAAGATCCTAGTTGACCAGCTTCTCCATTATAAAACATCACACGATGTTACACTTTAAAGAACTACGCATAATGAAGTAATTTAATTACAAGTCTTGAATCAGTTGGTGCATATTGAGCAGACAACTAAAAAAATAAAGTGCTAGCAGAAGATACCCCAGAATTAGGTACTCGTATAAGTCGTAGGCCAATCACAGTTGATGACCTAGGAGTGTCATGCAACTTTAATTAAACGTTTCCAAGTTATGAAAATTTATTTTCCCTCTAACATTGATAGCACGTAGATAATTTCCAGCAAAGTTCTAAGAATTTAAATTCGAATTTGAGGGGATATTTAAGAAACCAACAACAAAAGGCCTCGTCAAGATTAATGAACCCGGTCACAGCCACAGGGCTTGCTATTAAATTTTATACCATGTACTTGAACAGATATAATATCCAACGTAAGGAAATGATTCCTTCGTTGGAATCAAACAGTCCCCTTCTAGAGTAGTGACTATGTAATGTACCATAGTATAATCCTTTATAAAACGATTATAAATGATAATTGTCAATAGCACGTCGGTCTGGGTTGGGGTGGAAACGAAATGTTGGGTTTGCTCGTCTAGACAAGATCCCACAGATAGGCTAAACGGATTAGTAACTTGCCAGAGTTTTGTTCATTATGAAAATGTGCTTTTGAGCATTCACTTTTTAACTAGAATTCATTTATAAATAATATTTGTAAGAAATAACGCCCAAACTAAGTGTCGTTTTCTAACCTCAGCTTCAGTTCTTCGTCCCCATAAACTCAATAGAGTTTTTAAGGACGTCATAGCGAAAGAATATTAATGCGTTCTAAGCAGGTTGAGACACAATGATACGGATCATAAATTCCGTCTTGGTAATTGTTAGGAGACAAGAAGGGGTGTTCAAGATGATTATATATACATGAACAAGTGTCTGGCATCTTCGCTGTAATTGGACACCTCTAGCACCTTAAATAACAGCATAACTACCGTACAAAGAGTTACAGAATTTTACTTTCTCTGTGTATCCCGATAACACAGAAAAGTTTTCCAGACACTTCCACACAGGTTTGTGGTAAAAACTTTTATCCGTGAAATGAAAAGTTCTACGTTTGTACCTTTAACTACCGTACAGTAGAAAGAACGCAAGAAAAACATTACCAATTGGAGGAGGCAAGAAACAACTCCTTTTTAACTTTCAATCCTCACCCAAACTTTGGCCCGAAGACACCATCCATATTCTCGGTGTTGTTTATGGCAATCGCTGCACTACTTAACAGCGGCGGCTGCTGCAGCTAATCTCTTACGTCCGCAACCAATGCATTCATTTCAAAGGGAGGAAATACCAAGGCTCTGGATTACAACGACCGCGCTCGACCTTAAGACGGCATCGAAGGAAGTGGCCTTAAAAAGAAACCGAAAAACGCGCTCCTTGTCGTCGTCAGGTGCAGCAAAAGAGGTTCATGATTATGACCAGAAAATATGTAATGACGACGCCAGAATTCTGTCAGCTGGTGAGAAGTAATCCCGGATTGGTCGAGACGCTGTGTGCCGAGAACCTTCGAATTAATGTGGGAACTGGCGTGCGCCCATCCGTGGGCGTCTCCGCGTTGCAGGATGCAGTATCTTATGATCATGACCGTCTTGTGGAAACATCATTCGGCACTGCAATTGTTTCCTGCATAATTTTCCCACTGTAGATTTCATAACCTCTACTTCAGATACTACGTTAGTATTTAAATTCAGTAAGGTGTTATATTATGCCGGACAGATACGCGGTCAAGAAAAAATCATTTTATTAGGTCAAAAATCATTTTATGATTATTTTTCTTCTACTCATGACTTTTACGCGCACATTTTTCTAACATAGTAGTTCAGCAGGAATATACCAGTTCAAGGAAGCCCAAATTTATTCGATATTATTTTGAAACTAACAATGATATATGAAGCCAAACAGACAGTGAGGTATCAAAAACTTTCATTGTTTGATAATTGTTGTGATATTAAAACACACCACAACCATCCTCCAGCGAGGTTGTTTAAACTGAGGTCACTGGCATTTTTACTCCATCTTCAGCCACAGGATTTTGAGCTCTGCGTCAGAGAGCTACACTACAACTTCATCAGTAAGTATCTCAAGTACCTCTTGGGTTTCTAAGCAGACGATTTTTTTCACATTTTTTTTAGATTCTTCACTGATACAAGTATCTCTGCATCAGTGGTGAGTCCATGTATGAATACTTGATCAACGCATTGATACTAAGTGTATATACGACCTCTAAGTAAAAATGAGTCATTTGTCAGAATTGATGATCACACGCAAGAAAATCAATAAGAATATGAAACGTGCACGCCAAAGCTGAGAATTTGTGCGCATTTCTACTCAAGAAAAATATTTATTACAGAAAATGTTCAATATTTGTAACTCTTATTCACAGTAACGCGGTAAAAGGACTTACAAAATAAGCTGTATCATTTTACTGATCAAGCTCTGCGTGAATGCTTCTAAGGTTTACTTGTATGTCCCAATGTATTGCTGGAATATATAGAATAGAATAAGGCAATAGGAACGAGCCGTTTGGCCCATTCTTGGTTCAATACCGAAGTCCCATGACTCCTTTGGATTTTCGACTTACATGCGATAAAATCACACATTAGTAGTTAGCTTTAATTCATCTGGAGAGGCATCATGAGTTAAACGAAAAACAACCAATAAGTTTATCCACTCCAAGAAAAAAGATCATTGGCAATGTGACTTTGTAGTCGAACAATCCTGATTTATCACGGTAGATGCTTCACTTACACATTACGTATATTTGTAGTAAACATTAATACGTTAGCAAAGTTGGCTTACTTTTCTCAGAAACAGTTCTCTTTTCAACACACTCCTTTCTTCCTGTTGTGGTTCACAACCGCTCTAATAGACTTCTGGACACCTACATGACCCGAGAACTTGTTATGGTTTGATCAGTCAATAGTTCAGAACACATGACACAATAGTAATCACAACAGACACGCTGTCATGTCTAGATTGCGAGGACAATGGTCCTCGTCGAGGAGTAATGTGTATGTAAGAATTTTTTGCTATATTATTACCCCAGGATGGAGAAGTAAAAGTTTTAGAATTTGCCAGGGGTCAAACGATCATTATAATATTATCGGGTGAAGTTTGAGAAGCATCGGATGCAGTCGACGGATTACTGGTGATGTTTGTGAATGATCAAGAGATCTTACTGCGTTTATGGATGATGCATACATTTCTTAGTGATGTGTTTCCATTTTTCTTGTATATGATAAAGCACACAAACGAAGCACTTTAAAAATAAAGTTTGTTAATTTTTTATGATACTTCGTGTAATTAATGATAAACCATTTATGAAATTTGCTTTACTCGTAGAACAAATTTCTAGGTAATACATTTTTTCAGTAAGATGTTTTATGTGGCTTGAATCTCGTTAATCAAAAAATAGCTCTCCGTTAAGCGCTCGTAACACTAATAATTATCGATGACTTTACTTAATACATATTTATTCGTGGATGCGTGTTTCGATGTGCTTCAAGTTATACGTAATAGATATTTCTGTTTTGAACATGCTCCTGAAAGAAGTTTCTCAACGCTTCAAAGATTCGTATATAAATTTTGAGCTTCCAAACGTTCGTAGTCCGCTCTGATTTACTGATCCATGTTCGATATCCCACATCAAAGAAAGTGCATACTCTAGTTTCCAGTAACAAAATTCAATCAAGTAAAATTACTCTGAAAGGTGAAAAATTATCTGAAATCGAAGAAAATGTTCCTGCTGTGCAGTTTTGTAGTAATTGTATTCTACTGTTATACGCATTTATTGCTGAAAAGTATTTAGTGAGCTCGTAATGGCACAAATTTTCGCCATCGCTTCATTAACAAAGGCAGTGAGCAAGAACGCTAACGATATCGTTGCATGCAGTGGCAGTTCCGAGTAAACAAAACCTACGGCCGACGTGGAAATAAACTACAAATTGCAAACAATGCAGTTGACTAGCTAGCTCCCTGGAACAAATAACACTACATCAATTCATCAGACCGCTAAGTTGTCATCATTACTCTTTGTTCCACATCAAGGCTTTGAGAAACTCGTTTGTGAGCCTACTTCTATTTTTCAACAGTTAACAAGCAAGGAAAATGTCAGGTGCGTAGCCTCACCGTCTATTTTGCAGACATAACACCAGTCCATTACCCGTAAATACATTTATCTCCACAGTACACATGAACAGTAATTGTTGAAGTAACCGTGGACAGTTGGAGCTGTTAGTAACAATCATAGCAATAACGATGAGGCAGACAGTTGCAACGGCGACGGTTAGTTTCGCGTATACTGCCGAAACACTAACTTGCGCTGAGGTCGATGTCCATCCATCAGCCCTCCACCAGCTGGTGTCCGTTTGCGAACTTGCGGAGCTTCCGGAAATTTTACAATACCGCAGCCGTACGCCTCCAAAAAATGTCCGAAACTTGAACCTTTTATGAGAATCCTTTCTTCCTTCTTAATCTACTTTCCATGCAATCTGTTATGGAATATTTTCAAAAATTATCAAGTTGTTCAAATTATGAATAGGATGGCAAGGAGAGAGTACAGTTGCTCTCAACTGAACACTTATACTCAAACTTTTTCCTTTATTAAAAATTTTTTCCATAAAACTACTTCACCTTTTGAGAGACAGCTGGTATTCTCGTTTCAAGTGTTTTATCTTTTTTTTTCTGGCGGACACTCATAACGAAACCATGAAATCTGCTGGAAATCTCGACAGACATCCACTACATTGATACTATCAAATAACCTCAATAGCAGAGTTCCCAGTTGAAGACTCAAAGAGTTGAGACGAATCTGCAGTTCAGCGCTCTATTATAATGAATAGCTTCATAATCAAGAAGGAACTAAAACAAGAAAATGCATTGGAATCATTCCGATCAACTTGAAATTTAATAACAAAGAGCACAAAATCGAGTAGGAAACAGTTTTTTTTTACCTCAAATAAAAAAGATTTTTTTCATAATGCATAGCGCGCACTTCGACATGAGCCCTATACTAGCTAGCAGTTGAAATAACCGTGTTCAGTGTTGTGCTTCATCTGTACAAACTCTATGCAGTTTGAAAATACAGCTCAATATTTAATTTAAACCAATTTTCATTACAATAGAATTTTATTTATAAGTTTTGGATGCACTTTTTATTTCTTCATATGATAATGGTAACAAGAACAGAGCTGACTAAAAAGGGAAGATAATTAACGCACTTCAAATGTAAAGTTCAATTCATGAAATATTCCCATTTCAGAATATAAGACAACCGAGCGTGTTTTATCAAGGCTTGCATGCTCGCCCCTCAAACAAGACATCACCGTTTGAGAAGCGCAAACGAAAGCATTGAAGTTACAGTTCGCTTCGTTCGTTGAAACAGTCCCGCGCTTTTTTACAGAGTTGTTGAGATCGCATCCATATTTTGGTGCTATAGTGGTGCAGTGCGCTGCTGATGCAGTTATTCCAAAGAAACGAGAAGTATCGTCTTTCCGTTGCATATTCCGTGCGAACCTGATGACGACCACTGATAGCGCAACGAAACTGAACACTTTAGAAAAGAACAAAATTTGATTTTGGCAACGATTATTGACTTGAAAAATTTACGAGTATAAGGTGAAAACTCGAGTGCGGCTTTGTAGTTCTGCTTCAAGAGGTTCTGAGTATCTGCAATAATCCAAGCTAATAAAAACAACTAGTAAGTCACATCAAGTCCAACGTTCCGGTAACCTGATCATGGAACCAGTACTTGAATTGACGATGAACTGTTATATTTATGTTGTAGCATGCGCCAGGCTCGGGCTAAGCAGAGTTCGATACTTGAGAGCTGGATGAACGAATTATTCGCGAGTTCCAGGGAGCAGAAATGAGTTAGTATCCTGGCGCTCACACGCAAGGCCAACAACACCACCGGAGCGAGAGAACTTGGTTGTCTTTCCTTCTGGCAATAATAAAATTTTAAAGTAGTTTTCTTTGTCAATGTGTATTATATGAAGATTACCATGTCGTCACAAACCACTCAAAAGATTATATAAAAATTACTTTCATATATATATAACTAAATCTTTTCAATAGGAGCGACGCATATTTTTCATGATGCAGTGCAGCAAACGCTACCAAGTAGTAACTCGAGTCCAGGAGGAACTTTAGAATGGAAAATAGGGTATGGGCAAATAATTTCATCAAGCAGGAAGTATTGTAAGGCATCCAAATAATGGAGAGCAAGCTAGCTCGGGGTGGAGCAGAAAGAAAATTTCTTTCCACACCACAGCTTATATCAAAGAATGATCGGTGCGAGCTTTTGGGCATCTTCGCAGAATTCTGGAGTGAAGTGTTGAGCACAAAGCCTGGTGTGTCTGCAATAGAAAATATGGCGCAGACCAAGCGATAAAGACCATACAAGTCATAGAGCTCGTATCTGCTGCATGGATTATGCCGGTCGCCATGTAATTTTGCAAGCCCGGAGAGTAAAGTTAACAGTTTCTTACGAAACGCAATCTCGTAAGCTAATGAAATGCTGCTGCAGGGCTTGTGCAAGTCAGCGTGATGATCTCAGCTCTCTAAGCGAGAGAAATTATCAGAGAGTTTGAAAACATGCAAAACCACGCGGAATGAGAGCCTTTCAATCTGTTAAGAATTTACTGACACTAAATCACACTAACTAGACGTTCAATTATAAATGAGGAATGCAATGTATAAGTTAGAACGATGATAGGAAGAGTTGCACTTTCTTATGGTAAACTGAATTACTATAAATGAATTTATTGTTGGAAACCAGGTGGAAAAACAAAATGAGACTGAGTGATCAAATGTTAATGAAACTGACCCAACACTGAAGGAAAATAAATTATATCTAGAGAGTCCATGTTGTCACAGATGCCAAGAAGACACCAATTTTAGTGAAAGCTTCGATAAAAATCAAAACATGTCAGAACTTGCAATTAACTTCATCAGATCTCGAATAATAAGAGAGACGCATCAGTAAGGTTCAAAGTATATCATGCCGTTTTAGAATAAGATGGCAATCGTCACGAAAGTGAGCTTAACAGCAGACCCTGGAACGAGGCATGCCATAAGCTCTAGATGCGTCAACACAACATTCCAGGGAGCGCAATGATTCAGTGGGTTCTCGCAGCAGCGATGAGTGGCAGTTCCGCAAACTAATGTTCCTGTCAGCATCTATTCTGGGCTCCATGACCCTGCAACCTATTTGTTATTTGATTCAGAGTTGCAAATTAAATTTAACTTCAAATACAAAGCTTGAAACTGTTTAACATTGGTGTTACGATGATAAGCATTAAATATTACTTGTTTTAACCGAGTGCTAAACGTTCAGTGTAATTCAGGTTGTTCTTGGAGTCGGTGTACATTTCTATTTTTATTGATAGACGTTTTTATCAACATTTGTATAGACACAAGTAAGACGAAACACAAAGATACAAAGGAGGCACAAGATGGACTCAAGAAAGATAGCAACAATAACCAGTGCACAAACACGGGAAATCGATAGCACGAAATGGAGGCCGGCCACGAAAAAAAGCAGAATGATCAAGAAAGTGGCATAAAATGGTAATATTAAAACGTTAACCCGCATAAATTAATAACTATATGTAAAATAATTAGTAAACACTTCCCCAACAAGTGGTAAGCGAGACGTACGGTGTCCGTAACAGGAAGTGAGTGACGTTAAGGCAGTTCTCTCGCTGTTCTTTGTTGGCTCGATTACGCATGCTAGGGCTGGACTGATAGCGTTCCTTAACATAGAATACTGAAGAAGTGATAATTGAATCCACGCAACGACAATTATTGTTGTGTTTTACGAGAAATTAAATAAATTAATGTGTCTAAAAACATCATTGTTTAAAGCAGTATTCTCAACCCAAGGTTTTGATGAATGTTACGAAATGCCTTGCTGTTGATCATCTATACTAAATCGCTCTTAAGTAGTCTTCCATGCAGTAATGCCCCTTACAGTAAAAGCAATAGGCCCAAAAAACGAACGCAACAAGAAAAAACTTCGTTCTAGAGGTCACGTAGGCCCATAGGCTGCTCACACAGAGCAAAAAGATGAAAGCGAGTGTGAGTGAAATACATGAGTTGTGATTACCGTATCAAGTCACACGCAGGGCTGTTGAAATTACAGTTGGTAGTTAGGGTCTTTTTAGTTTTTTTGGATCCATAATTCAATTCCTACAATATGTTAAATTAATATTTCTACAGTAATTGAAATTTAGAACAAATGTCACCAATCCCCCCATTAAGAACCGTATTGAATTGTCTATTTCTCTTCACGGCAAAGGAACAAACAGTTCAGTCGAGGAATGTTCCAAGTAAAAGATACTAGTAAAGTGTATTAACTGCTTGCAAAGCCTAGATCCCTCCTTGACTAAATTCCACACAACCACATGTTGCTGAGCACGTAAAAGCGTGAGTCGATATCGTATGTTAGTTATGTCAGGTTTCATTACTGTACGGATCAGAAATAACGTAGTTCAACCGAGGCAGCGACAATCTCAAAGTTATAAATAATTGAAAAGAATACATTCTTTAACCTGGATGCAAAATCCTCGGATTTACAATGAGTTCGCGATGAGTGTACTGTAAATGTGGTGCGGAGGCGCGCGCTTCGCAGCGACCATACGAAGACGCACGGCTTCACACTCGTCATACGTAAGACCGGATCGTGCTTTCCTGTGTGTAATATGTTTCCATTGAAATGTGACACATCTTTCCACTTTTTAAATCATTTTTTGAAATGCGGTCTTGTTTACATTTGAGAGAGACAACCTCTGTGTGAGGCGCACTGACGCGCTCAGCTGATTCACACGTCGCGGGAGCCTCGTGTTAGAACGCCAGGACGCTTATGGTGCGCAGACAAAGACGCGTTGTGGAGACCTACGATGCTGTGGCACCGTGTCGTGCTAGTATCTGGCCTTACTGAATTCTAGATTATTTACTCTGCAGGGTCATATGTTTCACAATTAAGAAATGCAATGAAACATATAGTCATGGAAACAATAATTTCAAAAATAAAGGAGTGTTGTGAACCGCTAACAATGTCATTAATGACATTTACTTCTACGAGTTCTACACTATAGAGTCAAGGCTGATTTGAGCAAATTATTGGGCGTTTTTTCCCTGTTAGTCGCAATTAAACATCATTGCCATAAATGGCAGAATCTTCAAGCTCTATACATTCAAAGTTGCAAGTGAGAATTAGGACCTAAGATCACGTCAACCTATCTATTAAAACATGTTAAGCAACTGATTTATTATCATTTATCAGTTAATTAATTATGTTTTCTTTTGATGTTACTTTCTTTTTCTTAACGGTGGCAAGTGGCCATCCTTGTACATAGAACATCGCAGCAGCCTGGAGTAATTACAAATCTTGCACCTCACCTGCCATGCAATTCATGTCAAACGAAGCTAGTTTATTGCTTCGAGCGTGCACCTGATACACCGAAGTGGATGAGCTAAAGTATTCAAGAAAAGTGCTTTTATTTCTATGATAAATAAACAATAATCGATATGTGAAGACAGCAACACGAATGTTGTACGTTAAAGCCTCTTCACATGCACTACGATTCGATAAAAATACGCGTTGATAATTTATTCGTACTTCTTAATAACGAACGAAACAGGGACGAAGACCTAGCAAGAGGTTGTACGGTACGCTGGGCTCCTCATGAAAAAACAGGAAAGAGAAGAAGAAAAGTTAACACAGGGTGCGACAACACAACTTCCTTTTTTCACAACTTTTTGATAGGCAAATAAGGAAGTTATGTTGCCGCACCCTGTACGTACCTAGTCTCCAAACTATGCTCACAACGGCCTCGCGCAGTAAGTGTTGCTGATTTTGCCGTGAATAGATAACGTTACCAGTGAGGAACATTGATTACTCATGGTTAGTGCACTAACCAGGACAGGCACTATCGGCAAACTGTCCTCTCGAGTGAAGTTCAGAATTCCTTCAAATCCTCCGAAGAGCACCGAGTCTCCAAAATACACTGAAAGTTTTTCGCTCCGCATTTGTTAAAGATCAAATAAATAACTCAGACACATAGGTACATATGTAACGATGAATACGGTTTTGACGATGCATTTTTATCAATACAACCCTGACGCTACCCTACACCAATATTCCACTAACGGGTTCAAAGCGCCCCAGGCTCATTGCACACATGTGAAGTGTACTCGAACGGTACCATTTCCGCCAGCCAAGTGGCAGACACACCGGGAGCTCTGAGCGCGGGAGCCTGATGGACTGAGACTCTGCAACATCCTTCAGCTAACTGCCCGCCCATGAATGACTTCTTTCAGGACAAGCGCCCAATTTGAGAGTTTGTGGAGTGTCAAGTGGCGCCTAGTCTCGGTTTGGGGACATATGTTGCGCACCCGTCGTCGCCATCACTGATAAAAATGATAAGGATCCATCACCTTTTTCGTTCGTACGAGCAACCTTATGTTTAACTTGCAAACAATACGGGTCACATAAACTGTAGCTGTCTATCTCATAATACATGAGTAGTGAACTATACAAACCACTTTCTAGTATAGAAAACACTATCGTGACTAACATCATCTAGTAAAAAATGAATACCTGATATGAAAAATACTTGAAAAGATTATAACTTCTGTAGAGGTGCAACTTTTTATCAAATCAATCGACAGGAGTGAGTCAAGCAATCACAATAAGCAGAGAGAACAGAAGGTGCTCAAGATGATGCAGGAAGTGCTCAGATACGTGCAGAAAACTACGTAAGCAAAGCAATTTTCAGCCATTGTCCATTTTCCCTCATAAGAACTTCACAGCACAGGCTTTAGACAGCAGCATTTTTACCAGACAAGCCTACATTTTCCCACGTGAACCTGTGACCCTTCACTCTCTCCATGAGTTGCTTTTTGGGTCCAAGTGTGGACGTTGGAAAGCAGAGCCATGCATGATTGATGATCCGCTAAATTGAACCAAGATTGCATATTCCATGCTACTCTGCACGACACGAAGGCACTTCTTTCTTTAATGGAGCTTCCTCACTTGCTGCTTGTAAGCTAGCGCCCTGAGTTCTAGCACAAAAAGTTAGAAGCGTGAAAACTGAAGAAATTTGAGTTTGATAAGGCCGTTGTACCAGTTCAGTAGAGGACTTTAAAAGTTACTGCCAAAAATACGTGGTGTTTAAAGTCAATGAACTACTATAATATTATTTGATGTAGAAGATTTAGTCTAAGCAATGTTACGTTTGAATGCAGGAACTTCAGCTAGCAAGATAATATAACAAGTATCAGCTTGCATTGTTCAAAGACGGAATATAGCGTAGAGAGCGAGAGAGACAATACTGACCCGAACACTGCTTACGCATTTGAACCTATGCTATAGTTATCGACACGTGATAAAAGACTGACTGGGAGATTGCAGCATTCCGTCAACATAATATATAATTCGAACTAAGTTATCCTAAAAAAATATGTTTTATGTAGATGTTGCTCTGAAAAAATATATCAGGTTGCATTTGTTCATCGTTTGCATGCACGCCAGTTGTGGAAGTGAAGTTTACATGCGTGCGTCACTGGTGAGTTATGATCGCTTGCGGTCACTGCGCCCGGAACCAAAACAATTCACTGGACTAGGAAACGATCAGAATGTATTCCTTGAAGAGGAGATCTTACCTTAGCACCTCATAACTTTTGTTATCAGTTATCATGGTAATCAATATTTAGGCTCTAACCTCTGGTAAACGAAGCAATTTTAATGTTTTAGTTTAATTGTTAAAGCATGAGGTACAGTCAAGTAATTCAAGTATTTTGTAATTAAATTTTCAAAAAGGCAAATAGCCACCTATATTTTTTAAGTACTCCAGCGAATTATTTATTCATTTTTCGACATTCAAGATGAATATGATATTTTTATTATGTAAAAACGCTCCCACAGATAACTTATTCAAAACAACAACTAAAGATACTAATTCATGTCTAAATGTATTTGTATTAAGATTAATAGGCGGAGGATTGAAAACTCAGCATCAGAAATGAGAAAGATCAAAGAAAACTTTTTACTTCTAGCTATCTAAACTTACTAGTGACTTCTACTTGATTTCGAAGTCTGTCTTCAAGTGGTCGTAGGAAGACTGCCGAACCTTAACGAAAGAAACAGTCAGCGCACAGAAGACTTGAATTTCAAGTGGAAGCCTTGAAGCCCATGCTTGCAAGGCTAGGTAGGCACCTTCACAGCAGCATCAACAAACAATATCAAGAATAGACTTGAAGAAGAACGATAGCTACGAGGTTCTGCTTTGCAAGACGGTGAAATGTGCCTTGTTTATGACATTTGCCTCACTATTGTTTGTTGCCTGAAACGCGCCGTTGTTTGTTGACTGAACCGCGACTCAGAGGAAAAAAAATTCGTTCGTTTTCTTCTCAACTACAACGTTTATAGAACTATGTTTAGCTGTGGGCTCTAATGTGGCTCTATTTGTAGCACAACAAGAGAAAAGAACTTGTTTTCAAAATTATTTGTAAAGTTTACGATAGGTTTAGATTAGATGTGTTTCAAGATGCCAATTATATCACATCATATACTTCTCTATTAAAAGGACGAAAGCTCAATTCATAGAACGGAGAGAAGATTAAGGCCACAATTGCCATGCACACACACGTTGCCATACGCACACACACACGCTACCATACGCACACACACACACACGCTGCCATACGCACACACACACACACGCTGCGATACGCACACACACACGCTGCCATACG
>VCRD01001555.1:48490-76202 GCA_006783055.1 Trinorchestia longiramus | reverse complement strand
CGCTGCCATGCACACGCTGCCATGCACACGCTGCCATGCACACGCTGCCATGCACACGCTGCCATGCACACGCTGCCATGCACACGCTACCATGCACACTCTGCCACGCACACGCTGCCATGTAATCCTCTCTCGTTTCCGCCGTGCACGTTCTGCTCAACTATTCGGCTGGCAACAGCAAAACTGAGCGACATTTAGTTCTTTGAATTGCATAGCTAGTATTAAAGGTTTTTTTTTTCATTTCCCGGCACGTAAAACGAATGTTCATACAAGGAATTCTTATTTATCTCAAATTATTGCATAGGTTTAAATTCTATGAGCTACACACAAGGAAAGTAATTTTTGCATGGCAGACAGCAAATATTTATTTCCGTTTGAAAATTATTTCTTATCAATACGAACGAAATTTTGCCCGTTCGAGAATATTGCAAAGAAAGAAAGTCACTGCATGATCTATGACTGAACTTCATGACTGCCTCGTTATTGGGAAGCCAACTTGACATATAACAGCGCACAGCTCACACAAACATCAAAATTAAAAAGCATTTTCATTAATATCATGCTATGAGAATACATTATGTTCTCACACTTCATCATACACGATTTTTACATGTCAAAGATGGAGGACAGCAAACGTCACGCGCATGTGATTGAAGTGTTTTGGGCTTTATCGTTACACAAATTAAAAAGGTCTTCAAGAAGTTTGCTATTAGGAAAGCTAGACCTTAAACCACACAGCAGTCACAGAAAATATAGACCTGTTAATTAACCCCTCTGGTTTCCAGAGTGCAATAGAAATAATTAAATTTAGTCATACATCCTATAAGTTTCACTCAACACTTGGGTGAAATTACATTATTACGTGACAATTCACGTAACATTTTGTTCAGTCAAAAAAATAACTGTTCTCTAAGGGTTAATACACAGGCGCCTCCAACTCTAAAGTCAGATTAAGAGAAAGGAAGGATTACTACGAACACTACGTCACTACAAGAAGCTTCCTAATTAATGAATATTCAATCATTGAACTCTTCTGAAACGCTGAAGAAATCACTACGAGCTTTCTCCCCCACTCCCCTTCACTTCTCTCCTCCTGTTCAGCTTTGTAGGAGATGAATGGAAAAGAACATTTTTCATTAAAACTCCCATAGCCCTTCTTTGCATGCAGGATCTCTACTTCATAACTTGCCCAATTTACGGGTTGGTTTGCACACAATTAGGTGCTGCCGAACGCAAAAGTTAGTGAGCTGTTTATAAGAAGCTTCTCTACAGGCGAGGGATGGGGGCCCTTTGGCGAGTCATGACGTGAAGTTATGAGAGTAGACATAAGAATCTACTGGCAGACATAAATTTTATTAGTCTAATCCCTTCTGTTATTGGTGTTTTCACGAAAGAGAACTGTGGTTCTCTAACACAGTCTGCGTAATCAAGTCAAATTCTCTCATTCAAGTTTATCTAATCTAAATAAAACGAAGCCCCCCTGGAAATCCTTTAATGGTTCGAAGAAACATGGTCACTAGTATGACTATAAATGTCTTAGCCTAATTACATTCTAGTAATGTGTAAAGTACCTGTTATCAGATGACCGAGTACCTTAATTCAAATAGAAAACCCTTTTTCTGTGCATCAATTCAGGGAAACCTTAAAAGTGGTGCTTCAAAATGCCATTCTAAATCAATGAGCTGTTGAACAGATGTTTGGAAACACGGCCAAGCGCTATTCCTAGCCAAGCCTAATTCATAAAACTCATTCTCTTAGTGCAATAAAGTCACAGCAAGGTCCTGAGAGCAGAGTTTGTTAAACACGTTAACAATAACACAGCGTTTGATCTCAAAAGGCGCCAAACCTTTAATTTCTCCCGAAGAGTGACCACTAAACCATCCCTATTGAGTACCTGCACGAAACCCCGAATTGTACCTGGGCATCATCTTGAGAGACTTCATACTTGTCCCTCTATTAAATGCAAAGCAATTACAGTGCCCAGACGGAGCGAGCTACCCTGGGTTGGAACATCAATAAAAGATTAGGGCGTTCGGAGACTAAATCTGTCGTGCGCCAACACCTGGAGAGTGTTAAACATGGCTGGCTCCTCCAGCGGTCAGTTATTTGTGTTAATCTCCTGTTTGTGTCCAAAGCTCAAAGTTCAAAGGCTCCGTTGGGTATCTGTGTGCTCCACATCGTGCCGGCACCAATGCTATTTGTTTGTTATGCGATAATATGGACGGTGCAGTTAGAAGCTGAACATCACCCAATGATAAAAATAATCTAACTACGAATCTCAATGTTTTTTGTTATTATTGGTATTTGGCAATCCTGGTTATTTCCCTGGACACAAAACAGGATCACTTTTAAGAAAAGTAGCTAAACATTTAAATTATCGCAGACTTTATTCGTATCAGTTGTTGTTAGACTGCGATAAACTACTTGGAAGCATAAGGCCTGACAATTCTTATGAAATAAATACTTCAGCGTTGAAACTGCAGTACAGGAATTTAAGCTGAAACGAAATCGCACTTTACAAAGGGATGATATATTAATGTTTTTTATTTTCATTTCTTATGAAATTAAACCTCCATTCCCCAGCAGCTACACGAACTTCTTTCATAAAAGAAATATCAGACCTTTATTATGAATAGCAGCATTTTAACAGCAGCATTGCGCATCCTTCATCGAACTTTTAAGTAGAGCTTATTCAAATTTCAATTTAGAAGTTAATAACGCTATGTATAACTTAGAAGCACCACATTTAGTAACTACATATATCCATATGAATCACAAGAAGATAGTCACAGCTGTGAGAATAACAATTACGCCTACTCTGGAGAAAGAAATTTACAATGAATTGTCATGATGTCATCAAATATTGAGATTATCATTGAAATGTGCTTTCGAATGAACTTCAATTCTTCCACTAGTGTTGATTTTTCAACTATGGAATCACCGCGAGAAGACTTAGAAACAAACACACCTATATTAGGAAAACGTAGAAACGTCACAATATCCCCATAGATGCTTAGCAAATTTGCTTAAAAAACTTACAATCAGTAAGGTTGAATTTTCCTTTCATGCGATTTACAATTTATCACCTTTTCGTATACCAAGTTTTGACTTAGACGCACTGCACAAAGTAATTATCTTCATGGTGTACAAAGCCCTAATCGAGCACCTACATAGTTCTACATTTATTGAACATGTTTTGGAACAACTGACGCTTTTGAACGTACGAAGCCGATACCGTCCACATCAATTATGGATATGCCTGGAGTGAGGACTTAACAATGAAATGTCAATTAAGAATGAGTGACATCGGAAGTGATGAAGAAGAAATATCAAATTAATTTAATAGGGATCTTTGAAGTCTAGGATTACTGTCAGCATAGGTACCTGGAAATGGCAAAATTAAAAGAACATTTTCATCCACAACGATTAAAAAAATTTACACGGCACAAAAATAATTAACGAAAAAATACGAAATGTAGCCCAGTAAAAATGAACCAAGACATTAAAACTCTTCAATAGAGCCTAAAGCTTCACCAGCCTTGCTGCAATTAGGAAGATCGTCGGATCGAAGTCGCTTTGTTTTACTGTGTTCATGAGCCTATCGCTAGGGGGAGAACCGAGCTATTGAGGTGTCCTCATGGAGAGAATGCGACAATTAGCTCCGTGATGATCCTAATCTAACCTCTCCTAACCTAAGCTAAGCTAACGAGGTCTCCTTATGGAATTAATGCGATCATGCAATCCCGTGATCGTTTTCACAATTATAATTATTCATGACGAGTCGTCAACGCTACATGTGGATGCACGTGTAGCAACGTCAGACCATTAATTCCGTTAAGGAGGAACTGTGATCATAGCTGTGCTTCAAAGCAGATGAAAATATTTTACAACTGTTTTGTCAATAAGAATGAAACACTTCGTTTTTGCACACTGTTTCGTTCTTGATTAAGTACATTTAGAGAAACTATTACACCCGTGATTATGCACAAGTCTGTAAAGTGCATAAATATGCACAAGTCTGTGAAGTGCATAAGTATGCACAAATCTGTAAAGTGCATAAGTTTTTCAATCCGCATAGATTCTTCAGATATTTGTACGAATACGAATGTATCAGAGATGCCCCAAATCATTATAGAATTAATTTAATCTACCAAAGCTTTTTAATTGTGTACTCACCACTATTCATCTTCTTCCATGTTTATTTGGAGCTTCGAAAACTTGTCCATGCAGCCCCAGGTCAGAAGGTAGGATGAGTTTTTTCTCTCACCTTCAAACGCCACGACCTGCAAAAGAGAGTGAACTTCAAATATTAAATAAGGAATGGGGATAGTTACCGCTATGCAAAATTTTATATTTCAATATAATATATTGCATGTTGCGCCACTGCTTGCTGTGGACAAACACTTTCAGACGGTGTGATACGCTCATTCAGTCAACATGCGCAAGTGATGTGGCCGCTGAAAAATTACTGTTCAAATGTACATGCTAGTACTGCTCAATCCCACAGGATAATTATGAACTAATCAGCTAATGTACATATATCATATTAGTATTTATTAATTGCAAAATAAATTTTGAAAATTCATGAAATGATTGTTTCAATACTTATGGTATAATTTTACCCTCGTTATAAACAGCCCCGATCAATTTTTTTCCATAAGAGGGATTCTCAGTTTCGATGATTCCAGGAAACTTTTGCAATATAATTCGTACTCCATACACGGTCACTGCACGACGCTTTGTCTGTTCACACTAGCGGGCTTAGTTATTATTATATTCCTAGTTTCCCAACCGCTGACAGCAAGCTTGAAGTTAACTAGAATATAACATATCGTTTATGATATATAGTAAATATTGTTGCACACGATTAACATCATTAAACATACATTAATTTTTTCCGTGAATGTACCCAATTTTTTGTCCAACTATGCGCTTTTGAGCTTAAAACTATAGTTTGAGCTCTAGGGACAGTTCAGGTTGGGAAAACTGTACTCGTGCGTCGGTTTTACTAATCCAGCTGCTGGCCAGCTGCACCACTTTCCTTCACTAACGAAGAAACAAAGAGTACGTTGCAGTAAATATTTACATGAGCTTGAGTCAGAAGCCCCACTTCTGTACGGTAGTCAACATACGGATGCGGTCAGCAAGCAAAACGTGTACACTTTGCTCACAGTCATCGCGTATTGTGTACATATATCTGCATTTTATCTTTGTTGAGCGCTTAACTAAGTTAGGATGACATCCCGACGTGTGACAGAAAAACTGGTCCAGCGGCCGAAGACAAAACGCAACTGCAATTATTCGATGCGTCAAGATGAAAACAAATGGGAATGAAAATTTGAGACTAATTCCAGCTTTATAGACGCAGTAACTTCATTTTGCAGGAATGTGTGTTTACTTGTTATTCAATAGTAGTCTTCCGGAATTAAAAAGTGTCGCTAAAGTTTCTCAACATTTTAACAAATTTATCACAAAGACAATTGACGAGATATTTCAGTCATTTATTGCATTGCACTCGGTGGTTATCAAATTTTATATCACCTTACATTGGCCTGATTCAGCTATTTTGTCGATAAAAATGGCAGACGCACTGCCACTGTCGTATTATGTCATTGCCATTGAAACAAAATCGGAGGACCAAGGCATTTTGACAGCACTGCAACTAGATGACCTTCAATCAACCATCATTTTTCAGGAATATAGTACACCGCTACATTGGAAACTGTTTGTGGGTCCCTCAGTCAAATATTTCCAGACTAGTTTATTGCACTCAACCCGACTTCTTCCTCATGAAATTCTGAAATTCAGCAGTGATATATTTGGAATCGTAACTACTTCCTCAATTTTGTAGGGATATATTCTTTTCCTTGCACAAACCTAAAAACAAATAAAACATTTCCGAGGTCTATCACAGCATCAGCTTGTCAGATTGAAATACTCGAATTCTTCAATCGAGCTCAACTTTTAGGTATTCAGGAAAATCGTTTTTGTGGAAGTCATCACTCGAATTTTCTTTTTCTGTTCACAACTAAGTTTTATTTTTTTGTTATTTTCATTCTAATATGAAAAATATTTATCTCGCGAATATGTGTCCGGACAGTTACTCTAATCTTTCTTTTTTATGACGCAAACCCATACATCTCTGACGCTTCTCTTTAAATTCCTATTATTTTCCCATGTTGTAAATTTCAAGGGAAGATGAAAGCATTAATGAAAAAAGTTGCTTGAACAGATTATGCAATGAGTTTGAGTTAGCCTTTGAAAAGCAAAGACTCATAAAATGGTTTAAGTCTAAAAATATTGCAATGAGAACAGCATCGTTCCCATCCAATACTGTTAATTGTAAATAACAAAAAAATGAATCTTTTACAACTTTGTTGCTGGTTTAGAAACCAACAAATTGGAAAAGACGAAATATTTCATTCATGATCGATAAGGAAAATTAATTGAGCAGCCTATCTACTGGGTTGCTCCTAGACGGGCCCAAAGAGGAATTTTCTAATCAGGAGGCGCTTCCAGAATTCCTTTTGTTCATTTATTATGTAAGATCTTCACCACCGACGCTCCAAGCCAGGAAGCCTGAGGCGTTCCGGAGCATCCCAGCACCTGTTGACTGACTCATGGCTGATTATTCAGGTGTATTATTAACCTGTTAAGCGTTATTTACAACATATGATGTTTGTATGAGTTGCATTCTAATAGTAACTTACACCATACGATGTAGATGGGCGATGGTACCACAGCGACGTTAATATCATATGATGTTATAATGTTTATTAGTTCAATTAGCGAGTGAATTATTAGTTCAATTAGTTTAGTGTTCAATTATTGCCGAGTGAGCAGTGACCATTAACAGGTTAAACACTGAGATATGCAGACTTGCAAGCCATGCAGACATAACAGTATGACAAGCCTTGCTGATGCCGAGCGTAATGTTTACACTTAAATTTGAACTTAACTTTTAAAATAAATCTGGAGAGTTCACCTCATAGAATACATATACCCGAACAAGTCGGCATGAAACTTTGAATTAGTCATCCTTCGTTGGGAATAACGGGCAAAAAATGAAAGGCCTACGCGCAGACTCACTCTAGGTAAGATGAGCAATGATGCCTAACTGCCGTCAGCGTCGATTAAAGGCGACACAGCGACGGTAAAAGGCGGTACAGCGCCGGCCGATCACGGCCGATGATGCCGGGGCAAGGAGGAATGATCATAGAGCTTGCACACCGCAACAATGCTAACGTCTTCTGCTTTCTCGGGAAGGCTTGTGCCTAATGCGCATTCGGGAACATCCGCCTAAAACAATTGCAGGGCATGATTTTCTCGTTTCTATCGCTACTCAGTAACTGTTCTTGATTGTATTCAGTAAGGGTTGCAATGCCTGGAAGTCCGTAATTAGACAAAATATCCACTTTCAAAGATTAAATGTTTTTTGTTTGTGACACATTAATTGCTCACTATGTATGCCTTTTGTATTTGTAAGCACCCATCAAACTTCAGCAGCCCGTTTGCTCAGGCTGCTTGAAATCGCAGCATCTGAATCCCATTTTATTATAAGAGAGCCTGAATTTAGAATAGCTGATGCTAGGTAGCTACTTCTAGCAAGATTTCTTTTTGTGAATTATTTACGAGACTTCACTGTGCGCAGTAAGCTGCTCATTAGGAAGTTAGCAGCAATCCTAGAAGTTGTAAACGCGCCCGCCAGACAGACGTGGATGGAAACTGGACTGTCCTGGGCCACTTTACGGCTCCATCTTCCGCTGGAATGTCGCCAAGTCATGGTCGCCTTCTGAATCAAGCGTGCCCTAGTTTTTGGTAAATATTCGGTCGTGCATAGCACCTTTCGCCAGCAAAATCGGGCCAGTTTTCCAGTTGTGTGCTTTCTAACTTTGCTATACTTTTTCAGTGCCTGCGTCTCCAGCTGGCGTAGATTTTTTATTGATGCTGCCAAAGCTCTGCACGTGTTTCCCGCCGTAACCTCCTTGTAATCACAAACAAACATTAAAGGGAGTAAGATGAATCTCCCATGGTCTTCACTAATTCTGTTTTGTGATAAACAATTTTATCGCAAATAGTTTGTAGAAAGTAGGAAATATGATAGAAAGATTCTGTAATTTAATGCCATTGTGATTGCCTGCTAGCTCATTACTTGCACTCGGTGATTTAATATTTTGTTTAAAATGTATCACTTCGTGTAACTTTTGTTTCCCTATAGCACTCAAAGCTTCACAATTCAAAATACTAGATGAACTGAATGTCACATCTCATAGCATCGTTTGTTCGCGCCTAAACAAAAAAAATATTGGTTCCTTCAAGTGGTGATTTAACACCGAAGCATAAAATTGAGAATCATCCATCGAAAAGTTATACTGCATCCATATTTCCCTTACTTGTTCCCAATAAATGGCAGACCAACTTAACATCTTAATACAAAAACCAGAGTCTTACATCAACGAACGTAGATGCCTTCAATTAAACGTTGTGTTTAGCGCTAAATTTCTGACAAGAAAATATGCTTGAAATTCCTACGGAAATCGTGCCACACTACTTGAGATCTCAGGCTACAAGGCTTGGTGACTGTGAACAGTGTTGTATACTGTACTTCCTTTACTCCAATTCAATAAAATCAGCTAAATGACTTTTAAAAGATCATCACAGTATGCACTAGTTCACTTCATCACATAAAACAGCAGCCAAAATTATTGGATTCAGTAAGACGAGTTCAACCGCTCTATTTAAAAGGCGTGTCTGATTAGAATGTTGCGAGGGTATCATTTTACCAAAGTATTTATGACGATCATATCTTCTAATATACATGCCAAGATGAACTTGGAGGCAAGTGCTTTAGTAGTGCGTGAATGCTCTGACTTCTCTTCGCACCACTTCCTCAAATGGGACGATGTTATCAAATTTTCAAATTATTTTTTAGAACTTGTACGTACGCTTACTGTACACATCCATTCGTAAGCCTTGATCACTCCGTAAATTATCGATTTTCTTACCCAGCAGATTAGGCAAGGACGTATTTCTATCGAAATGTAAATACTTGTTAGGATCACAATGTTTTTCTTTAGATTAAGTAGGCATTTATCAAGTGAGTGCAAGGTAGAAGAGATTACTATGCACTCCTTAAGCTTAAGAAGGGAGATACATTAAATATCGATTCAAGTTATATGGTAAAATTCGCTGGTGTGATAGCATCATCACCAAATAAGTACCAGTTCACAGTAGCTATTTATGCAGCGAGGGCAATGCTGAGCAAGACATTTAATATCGAGTCAAGGTATGTTGCAAAATTAACTAAAGCTGATGGAAATCTTACTAGAGCTGCTGGTCATACCAGATATTTATGGAACAAATGCAAGGGCAAACAGCGCTATGAATATAGGCTCAAGTTATGCAGTAACATTTGTTGGGTTGATGAAATCATCCGTTGATTATCAAGTGATTCCTGAGAGGCCGTTACAAGTGTTCATGACCCAGGCCAGCTGTACAGGATGAGGGCAGGCCCTAAAAAGCTGCGTAGAGCCGCTTCCGCTCACCACCAAATCCTGGAAACTGGCCCAAAATTTCTCTCGAATTCCATTGGGAAGTTTTCCGAAAAAGCTGAACCGCGACTTCCTGGCCGCGGTACTACTGCATCAATTAAGTGAAGTGACTTTTCAAACAATTTCTGTATGAAGTACACGACTTTGATGTTGAAATGTGTAAGGAAGTATGAGCAAAATGTTAGCAACAGAAGCAATTGTTGGCTCATTTGGTGCTATCTCATACATTCCAACCACTGCCCACTCAAGTTAAATTATGCACGCTTTGTTTTTTATTTCAATTTCTAGATAAGCAGAAGAGCGTTAGTAACTACAATAATACGTAGGAGGAAAGGCTTTTAAATTCCTTCACTAACGGATTCAAGTGCATGATCAAATGAGAACATTAAACAGTAACACGTTATGAGACTACGGTGGCTGTACGTATGTATGTGCAGCAAAAGCAAAGTGACAGTTTCGAATCCCTGTACATCTCGCCTTTGTCAGTGGATGCGTTCCTTGACCGCAAGGACTTTCTAGAACAATGAGTTAAGTAAGCAGAAGCTAAAAATTGCATCTGAAATAATACACTCACATCAAATAAAATTGTATAGACACACGTTTGCTAAGCCGTTATAGGTGCTTCGAAATTGCTAGGCTTAGTAAATTCATTTTCGTTTCTGCGCATTCAATCGTTTAGGGTTTCATCATGCGTGTCGATCCATCACTGTATAAGTCTTGAAAGCAACTGTTTCCATTCAAGATTCTAAATTCATTTTTGCCTGGCACGTTATGTTTATGAATAAAATCTTACAAGCAAAATTTCTCGAGTACTCCCTTTAGTAGGAAACAGTTTGTGCGTAGAACTTTTGACCTTGGTCGGGAAGAGTTGATGCAAAGTAAAAAAGTTCAAAAATTTGACTCATACATTATACTTTCAACGTCATACCTCATGCCTTTAAAAAAGTACAAGAAACATATACAAAGGTTTCATTTACTGAATTGTTTTCAGTACACTAATGTCGGAATATTTTCCCGACTTTGCACCAACTGTTTCCGACTAGAGGCACAATTCCATATTCAATAAAGAGAACATATTTATAGAAGAAATTTTAACGAGATTATCATGTTTAGGAAAAATTAGAAAAGAAGTATATTACAATTGTAAGAACTGTACTAACGACTAAAAACTAGTATGCGTTTTTATATTGCATTATGGAGAAGTTAAAAAGCTTGAGAGAAAAAATGCTGTTTTACTGAAACTAATGCTCGAATGGACAATCATCTCACATCAACCGTGGCTGCAGTGAAGATCTTATAGCCTCAATGTGCACGAAAATATCATAAACATTTTACAGCCATCTATAAATTCTCATTGCCGGGCGACCTGAAGCGTTCTTAGATGAAACCAACCATGTCCCACGAGTTAAATTACGAGTGATGGCCCAGCCTAATTCTTTTGACGTGTCTCAACACCATAATGTCTCCAAAAGAACGCGTGCCTAGCTATTGTGTAGCTCATTACATTAATTTCAGACCGGGAAAAGTGCTCCAAGGAAAGCGAGTGTTCGAGTTCAGTCCGTTGTGTTGAATGCATATTTTTTGGCGCCGAATCCCAGCGACGAATCAAGCAGTGAGGAATAATATATGCCATTTGTTATGCAATATGTTCACGAGTGATTAAATGCTAGTGTAAGCAATACTGTCTATACTTCAATTCTAATAACGAAGAACGAAGAAGCAATCAGTGACTAAAGGCCCGTGTTTTTTTATTTGTGTGCTCTATGGTAAGGACTATGTCAACTGATAATGGGCTCATGAAAATTAGATATTCGAGATGCCTAAATTTCTAGTGAAGGTTGTTCGACATGCTATGCAATTTATTTCACTTCCTGTTTTTGTCACGAAGCTAAGACCCACACAATTACAAGGAAGCCTCTAACACGTTTTCTGCAAATGCCTAGCTCGTGTAAATCTTTACTTGGTCCACATAGTCACTAAAAAGATCTGAAAAAATTGCAGAATCGAACCTAAGTGGCCACCGGTGCGTCACTTCGCAGTAAATGTGTTAGAGGAACAAGGCAGCAGAAGCTAACTCATGCAGAGTGGTCTACGTAAACACACATTCGTAAAATCAAAAGCTATTTTTCGAAGACCCCTCATATCATTTAAAAAGTTGTAAGTTTTTAATTTACGTTTTATCATGTACTCAGGGCTTAATTTCAAAACATAAACAGAACAGTTTTTCCATAAGATATTACATAATTTAAAACCCGTGAACAGGAACATTTTCACACGCCATGTCTCCCAAAGTATGATACACTAGTGGAAATTTAACGTTGACATGAAACTTGAAGCTCTTTCAGAATTTTCTGCAGAAACTGTAGCTTTAGTTTGACTAAAGAATATGGGGAATGGTTGTACCTACGGAGCTAATATAGTTTTCTATCCAGTGAAAAGTAACAACTCTACATTTTTTATTCAAAACTTTTCCTAAAAAATTAGGTAAATCAACGAGTTCTTCACCCTGATATTTCAATGTCTTAACCCTTTAGCGACGAAAAGGACCATACGGTCCTCTTTTACGGTCTTTGGTAGAATTGTTTTAATAATTAAACAGTGAGCAATATGAGGTTGCTACTAGGTTTAAACGCGGTGGCATGTTACAGCGTCGTTCTTTTGGCTGCCTGGCTCTCAGTGTGCTTCATTGCATCAGTGTACAGACGGTCTTTGTGAGCTTAAACGTAGAAACTAGAAAAAGAAATTCGTCGCTAAAGGGTTAATTAAAATCTTCCAATATAGTCTTTTCGTCGTCACAGCGCAAAACTCGCATAACAATAGTGAATAATTTCTTCGAATCTTATTCATGGGACCTGAGCTAGTCATAATCCGCACGTCCTGGGCCTGCGTATCCTACATACAACCGCCACACACACTACTCTCATGACTCCGTCTCTACCCACACACTACTCTCATGACTCCGTCTCTACCCACACACTACTCTCATAACTCTGTCTCTACACACCACAGACCAGTCCCTCCACACCACAGACCAGTCCCTCCACACCAGAGACCAGTCCCTCTACACCACAGACCAGTCCCTCCACACCAGAGACCAGTCCCTCCACACCAGAAACCACTCCATATCACTGAGGAGGAGCCGGACAGTGTGCGGTAGAAGGCTCTTAAATGAACAGACCGCAGAGAGGTGGACGGTGTGGCGTGCGGGTTGTTAACTGAGAGACCACAGCTCCGAGGCTTCACGTAAACAGTAAATATTAAGAAGACTATGATCTACATGTTGGTTCATAGCACGTGGCTCAGAGACAGGAAAATGTTGTTGCAGAAATAAAAAATTGTTGTACCTTTCTGTTAGTTTTGAATCCGTGTTTGTAAGAGCTAGAGGAACTAACTAATAGTCTCAAGAAAATACGTACAGTTCAGTCAGTAACTCGAACCATATACTTAACTTTCGAAGAACATTAACAAAGTATTATTTTATTCATTGATTAAACAGAGCATTATTCAACTACGTAAATTTTTATTTAAATAGTTTTATTTATAAACTAGTGCACCCAGCCGTCAAAAATGACGACAGAGATTTTGTGATAATACCCATGCCATCAAAACTGATGGCAAATACTGTTGGAAAGATATTAAATAAAATTACATATATGAACGCAATGCAATACATTTAGTTGCATAAACATTTACAAAAGACAAACGTTTTAATTGAGTATTTCTTTAACCCTTTAGCGATCAATTTGTTTTTCTAGTTTCTACATTTAAGCTCACAAAGACCGTCTGTACACTGATGCAATGAAGCTCGCTGAGAGCTAGGCAGCCAAAAGAGCGACGCTGTAACATGCCGCGTTCAAACCTAGCAGCAACCTCATATTGCTCACTGTTTAATTATTAGAACAATTCTCCCAAAGACCGTGAGAGGCGACCGAATAGTCCACCTGGTCGCTAAAGGGTTAATAACAACATTCCTAGTGAAATCTAAGACACTTAGTTTTCTACTCTTCAAATCATGTGTCACTGACCACCACCTTTCCATCTGTCTGCTCATGCCCAGAGTTCACTTGAACTGCGAACACATCTCCCCAACCAATGAGCTTTATTCCCAGTAAAGTGACAGATTTGCATGCAATTTTGGCTCATTCGATATTATTCCTTTTGTTCATCAAAATCATCTATTTATGAAAATTGAGAAATGAAACCAAGTAGGATTAGTGGGTTAAATATTTTCATTAATCACGCCCTGTGCAACGTTTTCGTGTCTCCACATTCACGCAGACAATGAGCAACTGCTGAGATTACGCCGTCCTAAAGGTCAGCTGACTTCAGAAGTTTCGAAGCTGTAATTTGATATGAATGCACCAAGAAATTACTGAAATTCTGATAGTGTCCATCTCTTCGCACCTGCCATGCCACTTCATACGTTTCAAAGCTTACTGCTACTAAAATACGTTAAAATTAATAAGATATAAAACAGTTTCGAATACATAATAGCACTACTGAAATTAATAGAAGTACCAAAATCGTTACTACAACACCACTTTCATAAGGAGAATATATATCTATCTTAATTGCTTATAGACTTCAAATTGCCGTAAAAAATCTCCCGTTTTTGTTCATGAATGAGAAATGAATTACGCATCATGAGAAGTAAAACCAAACTAAATTCTATATGATGCAAAACTTGTGCCATATAAACAAACACGCAAAATTCCTCTTCAAATGCATAAACATTTCAAACCTGAGGAGGAATATCAAAAGTCGTTTTCTAATTTTTAATGCTTAAAGTCGAGAGAAAAATACCGCACCTCCGCTACTCCATTTAAACAAGTAAAACTGAGCAAGCATCTAACCCTAGCAAACACAACCGTGGAGAATAACGCACGACTGAACATGACATCTACCATTAACCTTGACTCGTTGAAGCAACAGATTTTGAGTGATGAGGTAATTATGTCTGATGAAGTATGTTGAGATCATGAGAAGATGACCACTACGTGTTTTGTCTAAGAAAGCATCGAATAAAGCTCAGAAAACTCAACAGAAAATGTAATGTTTGAGTCGGGAGAGAAGTCTGATGCAGTTTATTGCTGATAAAGGTAAAATTTTGTGCATGCGTAGATTATAGGGCACGAGCAAGGAGGATGTCCATTTTGAAGTTGATTTTAACAGAGTGTGTTCGAAAAAATTTGAAATTGAGTCTGTGGACACTCTTTTGCTAAAAGATACGATTTTAAAATGAGCGAGAATCATGCTATATATGAAAAAGTTTTGTGGAGGAAAAATTTTCAAAATTAGTATGTCTTTTGCAGATATTAAAAAGCGAACTCATCATTTAATTTGAAATCAAAACAAGTGACCCAAGCTGAATGCATCCTGTGTCTTTTATTCTAGTGAAACGTGAAAGAAAAATCGGCGGAAAAGCGCTTAAACTATTCAGAAAATTTGATGTTCCGATATCGAGGAAGCACTTGATAATAAATTACCTGTGTGCTTCAGCAGGAATACAATAAACTACCAACCAGATTATGGTTCTCAAATCCCCACGTGTACAGCAACAGTTACGAAAAACTGATTCTTCGTAATCACGGCATCATTTAGTAAATAATTGAATGTATGAGCACAGCTTGAGGCAGTTGAATTAAGAGCACGGGTCCATTTCCGACACCTAACCCAATTAAGACCAGGCTACCCATACAAAGCCAGGATGAGTTTACGATAAAAATTATCTCCGAACAAATTTCCTCGATTGCATCTCAGTGGCAACCATTTATTTCATTCCAGTACGGAGTTGAAGTTCAGGTGAAATCATCACTCAAGCGGGCAGCTTAATTACGATAAAGAACTCTTTTCTACGTCAGTAAATTGTTTCCGACCAAACACGCGCCAAAATTACAACAGAGGCAAAAAATTCAAACTGATTGGTTCAAAAGCTAACAAACTTTATTTTCCTTCATTCAACATCGTTTCAATTTTTATTGCAACCCAACTAAAAGACCTGAAGTTTATCAGCTTAGAAGTGTTTGTGCCATGGATAACGTCAACTATTTTCATTGTTTTGTTAGCATATTCGACACTGCAACCAGCATTGCATTTAATATTTGTGTTGTGACAATCTAACGATTGCATCTCGGTTGTTACGATCATGATACTAAATAATACGACTGCTTTCCTTCGTAATTCCAAAAACGCAATTATATCATCATTGACAGGAAAGTAAACTAATGTGTGTAGGTTGGCGAATGAAATGATATTATAGCATAAGCTGTGGTTCATACGAGAACTTCTGTTTATATTGAACCAAGCTCATTCTCAAAGCAACTCCTCTGAAATTGAGAATGGTTCCAGTTCGCATGTGTAAGGACAATGACAACACAACATGTGCACGGCAAAGCAAGTCATACGGACGACAACGCTTAGCTTTCAGTGACCAGCGTCCATTCGAAACATTAATGAGAGACAACAGAGCTTACATGCATTGGACAGACTGAAAAAATGCTCAAACGGTAGCGCCTTAGAAAATAATTTATTAGTTTGTACATGTAGATTTTGAATAGAAGTACATTTTAACATATCTTTCAAATAAAATTATTTTAATTGGCGAAACAAAGTTACTACGTTTGTAACAAACAACTTAGTTTTACCTTAACGACTAATAGATGCGACAGTTTTCCTGTTCTTGTTTTGTTTAATTCCATCGCAAACAACAAAGAAGTAGGGAGTAACAGCGGTCCGGAGTCAAAGCGATTGTACTTGCAACAAATATGTCGCTGACGCATAAACGCATTGTTTATCCCTTATATAGTTTTCATTTCCTAACTTATTAAAATGACGACAGAATGCGTTCCCACATCATCTTCAGTAATGTCTATGCCAAAAGTTTCGCGCAACAACGAGTACACTAGGGACAGGGATTTCAATATCGAACAAACCTCACATGCGAGTAACCCATACCTCCAAAAGGGAGTTCCTCTGAACCCATAACTGGAATGAGCAATTATTAACCTTGCTGGGCGAGCCATGACCAATGGGCACTGTTAATAGAAGTGTTGGATGTCCTCAGTACACGCAGCCAACAAGACGTTGAAGAATCTCTCTACTTAATAACAAGAGAAGCAGGGGCGTGTGTCGGGTTGTACTCTGGGTTTTCCAATCCTCCGCTATGAAGGCAGAAAGGATTATCAACCCAGGAATATTTAATGACATTTTTTGTTTCAAATATATATGTGTTTTTAGGACTTGGTTTATATAAGTCGGATTTGATTCTGTGTTTTCATTTTCAACGACTTATCCAATTCTGACGAGCCGCTTACCTCTCTTAAGATACAGCATCAGCCAGGCGGGCTATTTTTCATGGTCCACTGATCGTCCCATTGATATACTGAAGGTATGAGGTGTACACAATACAGTTTACGATCCATCCTTCGTTTCTTTTAACTCAACAGCACACACTAAAAATTATACTCATAGTCGAGACTTAATTTTACATCTCTTCAAATTTGAAAATATTTTAGTACATTCGAACTTCAAATTGATCACAAGCTTCAAATCAAGTCTTTTTTCGAAATTTTTAAAGAAATTAGAATTTTACAAAATTAGGAAATGCCAGATTCCATCTAAAAAAAATAGCACAATGTGTATTCAGAGTTTCGAAAATAATAGATGTTACTAGAATATCATTTTGTTTGCGAACGGAACTAAATTTCTGAAACTAAGAGAGAATTGAAGTGCACGTGTCCCAGAGAATGTCATTCATCAGAGCAGGTACAACGTCAAGACTTAAGAACCCTTCATAAACTTACAATAGTTCGATCGTGATGACATTAACTATAATAACTAGCATTACTCTAGTTTTCTTCTTGAATTTCAGCACTCATACTTTACTGGTTCTATATATTATAACTTTCTTTGTAATTGACTGTTTTGACATTTACTTATGATGTAGAACAATTTTTGAAATTTACTGTCGTATTTACTTATTCATTAAAGAATTGATCAAATTGCTCCATTTAAATAAAAAATCATTGAGCCCATTTTGAAATTGTTAAAATGAGAAAGTTTTGTAAATTTGGCAGACAAATTTGTGCATGAATTTAAATATATTTCATAAACAGTTAAAATAAGCAAGGTTTTGTGATTTGTCCGATATCATTAGAATGAAATGAAGTTTATTTCATAAACACGTGCACTGTGTACACATTCATTCAATCGCTCGTATAGTATTAATGAAGAGTTAAAAAATAATATTCTATTACTATTAAGTTGAGAAAAGTTATTAGGTCCAGAGATTTTTCAATGTCTTGTTGACTGCATGTAACCCTGGAAACCAACTAGAAACAGGGCATTCTTGTAACTCTTTGGAACAATCACCCAAATGCAGGACAAAAAAACAGTCCTCTTCTGCACCCCTTAACCTAAAATAATCATAAATAATAATAATAAACTAACCTAAAATAATCTGACCTAAAATAACCCAACTTAACTCAAAATTACCTAAAATAACCTAACTTAACCTAAAATAACAAAATAACCTAACTTAATTTAAAATAACTAACCTAGTAAACATACCCGACAAAAAACGAGAAAATGTTCTCTTAGGGAAATAATTTAATAATTTTAAAAGATCCGCGTTTTATATAATGTTATTTTGGTGCACAAATGTTAAACTTCAAGTATGATATTTGTTAATTATAAAAAGACAATTTAATGCAAAAGTTAAACGTTTAATTAAAATATTAACAATACATTCGAAGCACATGCATATCTAGAAATTAATCACGTACCGTCAAAGATGTTTCAAGAAATCGATGTCTTGCACAGTTACTTCATAAAAATTCTCGTTTAATTTCACTTTTTAACTGTTACATTGAAACAATTCAGCACTTCATTTAAAGTTCTTCACTTAAATTTGAAAACCATAGACTTAAAAAGTTCCTCTGATGTAAACCAACAAGCAAATTACTTGTCGGTTGGTCTGGTGGCCGCAAAAAAAATTCTTAATAGGCTTCGGGCAGGTGTAGTGACACAGCCCACACGCCTGGACTCAAATTTGGAATTACTGCACAACCACTCACACTCCTACGCTACACCGCACGGATCCAACATTGTTTGTGCCAGCATGAGATCGTCCGCAGGGACTAAAATTTTCCGTCAAATAATTTCCACCTTCTCGTGCTATATTACTTTACATTCAAAATACTTAATTATTTATTATGAATCACTAGAAAAATAGTGTTATGGTCACAAAACCATACTAGATTTTTTTGAATAAAGTAGTATATTTAACACAACATTTTGCGAACGATTTTCTGATTTGTTTCCTGAACCAAGAATTCTGGTCATGTTGGGCGTCAATTGCATCACTAAGCACAATTATTCCCGTAATCATTATGGTTAGCATGATTTTTTAGGCTGTAATATATGTACTTATATTGCTAATAAATAATGTTGCCCCCATGAGATTTGAAGAACATGCGACAGAAAAATTATTTCAATCAAAATCCTTTGCACATACATACAAACTTGTTCATGCTGTACCTACCGTTATCGATAAGTTAATATGCAAATTTTACAATGTGATCATTTTTGTAGTCTCTGACAGTATAAGGACATCTCGAATAAGAGAGTTTTGTGGCTTTTCTTCTCATTAAGAAAATATTTACTAAAAGACTTGGCTTTTAAGATGTTGAGCACCTCATATTTAAAAAAATTATTACGTCACACAGCTTTACTTTCGAAAACTCCTTGTTATCTCCGCTAACCCAAAAAACGTAGTCTTGAGTCGTTGAATTTTCCTAACCGCAATGGAATGGTCACAACACTTTGCTGGGCCACACTTCTAAGTTTTATTCGTGCTTCCCGGAACAACTCATGTTTTGTTTTCTTTTCTCCCCTCGCTCTTATCATGAATGAAAATCCACATGAGAGTGAAACAACTCACAGGAACTCCTCACTGATCTCCCATTCCATTCTCTAATTCTATGATTTGAATGATAATCTCTCGTTACACGAGAAAGACAAGCAAACCTAACACTCGTTTTCATCTGCCTCACTCTTTCCTTTTCTACTTCTCGGAAACTGACTCGCAGTGGTACTCGCATGGTTGCTCTTTTGAGTGGAAATAATGACGCTGTGTGAAAGTTAGTCTTGGCTTTGTAGCAGACGGCTTGAGTCTCCATTAAGGATTTTATGTGTTTACTCCTCCTTTGTTATCTCGACTACCACGAAGTACCATGTATGTATTCGAATGCAAATCGCTCTCAAATTACCCCGGACTGTAGATAGTTGTTCATCGGTCATTTCATAACTATTGAGTAAAATTGTACTTCAGCCAGTCAAAGAAAGATTTAAGACGCGTACTTCCGCAGTCAAAATATTGTTTCACAAAAAAGTGTCTTTAAAACTATTCAGTCGAAAGAAACATCTCAGCTCAATGAGACTAAACAACTACATAGAGTAAAAAAGTGAGGAAATTGCGAGTTCCACCTGATGCTGACAAGGCTCAGTTCCTGGACAAAAGGCTATTGTAGCCGGAACTGACAGTATTATTGTCTCAGAGAAGAACTCTAGAGCTTTAAAGGAAGCATCTTCTACTCACAGAGGTGTTGTTAGGCTGTCGTGAGATTAATCTTGCTACTGAATGCGGAGATGAGAATGAAGCAAAGCAAGAACGGATAAACGTATCTGCAACTTAGCTTAGCCTTTAAAAAACAAAGCACAAAATTGTAGAGAAATGCAAAAAGCAAGATAATGAAAAAAACTTTCTGACTTTCAACAAAAATAAGAAAATTAAGAGCTTTGTGGCATAAGGAGCATTTATTTGCACTGAAATGAGCGAAACAATTTTTTAGAACGTTTCAAGCATGTGCTGACATCAGTAGTTTGAAGGGAAAGTAATCTGAAACAAACAATAAATTGATCCCACGAAATAGCTGAGATAAAACAACTAAAACAACTACTAATTTCTGTTCATGGCCAATTATAGTTCCCAGTGCAAATAAATTAATGAAAACAACAGTATTTTCAGTTCAATAGTTACTCCATTGCAACAAGACGTTTGAATAAAGCTACTCTGGAGACTTGAAGAGCTTGCAGCAGTTAATCTTGAAAGCTGGCTTAGTGAAGCTGCATTGCACGGTGTTCAGTCACGAGATAAGAAAAGGGTCAGTAATTGCATGTGCTATTTATTTTCCTCCTGTAAGTCGGTGATATGGCGTCAGTAAGATATTTTTTCGTTACATATGCTCCAAGATATGTAGATCTGTCTGACATACTTTTTTGTTAAGATATTGCACATATTATCATCACAGCAACTATAGATGCTAGACTCAATCCTGTTTGTGCAAAAACACAAGTACATAAAAACACATGGATGAAATTGATTAATTTGACCAACAGATTTCAGATAAAAAATATAGTGGTGGCCCTTTGTTGCATGGAGCCTTACCACACAAGTAGTAAATGCTTTTCTGAAATAAAATGAGAGAAATAAACTTCATTCCATTCAGGTATACGTGAAATATCCACTACTTTTAAAATTCTCAATAATACCATCTTAAAACTGGTGATATCACTAGAGGAAATAGTCTAGAGTAGCTCTTCTTGATTTTTAAGAAATTTGTTGGTTTTAATATTGAAATCTTTGGGTACAAAACCCCAGCTTGCAGGACTATCGTCATTACTTACAAAGATATCAGTAAACAAGATACCGTACAATAAGCAGCATCGACCAGCAAACAAAGGTAAAAGCAAGCACGCAAAATACCCAGGAAATGATCGATATTATGTTTATGTAAACAAAAATACGTGATTTCCCACTTCAGTCTGAATTCATGGGCAAATTTCATACTAGAAATGAGTTAGATGAATAAGTTTTCTCGTTAATTGAAGTCCTCTTAGTCTAGTAGCTCATGTGCCGAAGTAAGTAAATGTTTTGTTATAAAAAGATGTGAAAACTTAAAACTTTTAACCTACAGCAGCTCCACTCTGCCTCAAACCGTATTTCAACCTTCGCAACTCGTGATATGTTAAACTTTCCTTTCTCAATTATCATCTTTCTTTGATATGCAACTTTCGATTATATGAAACTCAATGAAGTTCACAGTTATTTTTGTTATGATAAAAGGATATTAAACCGTGTAAGAACCGCTGTATTGCGACTGAATTTGGATCTATGTATAGAGGAGTGATCTTGATAATTCGAAACATATTCAACTTTGAAACTCCTTTCATAGATTCTCTCAAGCGTTGTTTTCGTGTTTATTCAATGAATGAAATTTTCAATAGGTTTCGAATAGAATAATAAGAAACGAACAGCCAACAAATTAGAAATAATAATCTCTTGCATCACCTTAATTTGAATACTTCATTTTAAAATTTCAGTCATACTTAAAAAAAAAATAAAACGTGACATGATATGTACGTGATTTGTTCAAAATCAGTAGACAGTCAGTAAAATATTAGTTCTTCCAGTAGATTTTCATGTAAGATTTTTGAAAAACCAATAGGTTATTGAATTTTCTGTGTTTAAAACTTTCTTGATATATGGAGGTGTTCTTGTTTATTTAATATTAAGATAATATTCGTACTGATAATCCTCTAAATTTAGCTTAATATGTGTAGGAACTTCTCGTTTGTGTCTATGCCGATTAGTTATTATAGTCGCCTGGCTGCATTTTTTATGAGTAAATTCTTTATCTTATTTACATTAACCCAATGCAGTAAACTTTTTATAGCAAATCATGAATTTCTTAGTGAAAATTTTCTGGCTGTAATGGAGGTAATTTCTATAAGAGCTGAGATTGCTTGAGTCGAGTTGTTAAACAAAAAGTCAAAGAATGTCATGCTCTGGAAAAAATTTCTGCACTTAATATTGAACATTTTCATGTGGAACGACAATTTTTTGCATCGATGTTAGAAAAAGAAAACATCACAAAACCTTTGTTTTGTTAGTCCAACGCCCGAGTTTGACACGTGCAGATATGTAAGTGTGGCTCTACAAGTCACAGCCATCAAGCGACTGGACCATAGCTTCTTTTCGTACTACTGACTCACTACTGGCAAACAACACTGATCCGAGTGAAATTGAAACAAAAGTTAATTTACATGCATTCTAGCATGCTTAATAAGCATGTCTGAAAAATTCTGTTCGTGAAATTTTTTCCTTGTATTTTTGGTCAATAGATCATATTTCCTGTCGTTTAATCACACCATAAGTGGGACTCTAACAGAAGAGTAAAAATATTATGAAGCAAAATTCAAGCTATATTTTGATTGAAAAACTTCTAACAGTAGTTTAGTAAGTGAGAGTATGATGAATTTGTGTCGATGGTATGGTTGGTATAACACAAATCTCTAAGTCCTAAAGCAGACGTACAGCTAGTATCTCATCGTGGGCGAATATTTTTAATAAATTCACTCCCCAACCTGGATTATAATTATGTTTGTCTACAGAAATAGTGAGCAACCAAACTATGTTTTTTATAACTTTTTGACTCAGAAGAATAGATAGTTAATACTATTATTTGTACAATGTCCTAATAAACTGTTTTTACTCAAATTTTGGCTAGAAGGAATGGATAGAAATGTTTGCAAGACGACTATATGCAATACAACCCTGACACGGAGCACCAACCTCTAGTGCATAACGCTACGTTGTAAGTAATCCTGAAGATTTGTCGACGTTTTGTCACACGGTAGTGCCTGAGTTTGGCCTCCATTTAACGGAAAGCGCTCATGACTTATACGAATTTTCCTGCCCGTGTTGGTCACAATTTCTTAGTTTTTGTTGATTTATCTTCTCTGTCGGAGTTGCCATGCAGAGTTACCTACATGAACAGATGTGTAACTATAGCATCCTGTCGCCCCAGTTGAAGCGAAGAGATAACAGAAACTTCAGTGCTAGGATGCAGGATGTTTATCGTTAGAAACCAACTATTTATAATAAGTTCATTGCGCAGTCAGAATATTGTCGTTTACACTGACTAGCTCTTGAGATAAGAATACATAATGTCATCTTTGTATTCAATGTTTTATGTTCACACAAATTTGTCAATAACTTTTGCTATCTTATCGATGTGCATTACGTTATCGTGAGTTTTGCAGCATGACTTCCACCTATTCAAGTAATGCGTAGAACCATTTGAAAAATTCCAAAAAACTCAAGACAATGATCATGTTCCTGATAAAGCACTCAATAGAAATCAACTAAGAAAAGAAGCGAAAATTTCTTTATGTTTACGCAATAAACTAATTTCCGTATTTTTTCATGTGCAAATGAGCAATTAGACAAGCCATGGATTATCCATTAACAACAATTCTTTTTAATCACTTGACTTGCAAATTTCGAGTGTAACTTCCTATTTTCATTCACTATCGTATAGAATTTTTGTGATTTCATTCAAATGTGAGTTTACCAAACTTTACCTCAAAGCTAAATTGGTTAAGCCTCAAAATACGATAATTTTAATGAGGAAATTTGTATTGCCTTTCTTGTGAACCACAGGTCTTTTGAGCCTCCGTTGCTTAATTTAAGCTCTGAGAAATACACTTCCTCAGGTATCAAACGATAGATGTTCTTTTATAACTCAGGGATTTCCTCAGCTGGGCTTTTGAAATGCAATTAGTATTTCCGAGCCTTTTACTTTAATTTTGCCCATCATTCGAAAAAATGCTAAGTTACAAGAGATACATTTTGAATTAGAGTAGGTTTGTACTCCTTCTTCATACATTCTGTTTTAGCAGACGCGAATTATCATGCAATCAGCCTTTATTCAATCATTGTATGCTCTCTTCACTCTTCCACAAACAGAGAGTCCTGAACAATTCAAATTTCGGTGTGACTAACTACTTCTTCTCGTTAACCAAGTAAAAATGCATCGAAATACAATAAGTTTAACTGTAACTTGTTAACAAAATTTCAATGCCCTGGCTCTTTTGCCTGATTTCCCTAAAAACTAGACATGATTTATTTTTAGTTTCATAATAACTAAGCTTTGTTTGATACGGATTGATAATAGAACTTACAAATTTAAGTGCTCATTTGTAAACAGTGACGTGCAGTGACAGTGCAGTTCCTCATTTGTAAACAGTGACTTACAATTCCTTTGAACTCTAATTTCCCCCAGGATTTTTTCTGATGTTTCCTTACAGTTGAGAGTGCGCCCCACACGTCAAACTGTAACATTTAATCTCCTGCGTAGGTTGCCGGATGCACGTTATCGACCTGACCTCTGCTGCTATCAAGTACACCGCTCCCAACTATCTTTTGCACTTGAGCTTCTGTTTGTGCTTTTGACTGAACGTTACGTAATGAGTATCTGAGACGTTTTTGCTTCTATAGGGTACGTTACTTTCACAAAAATAAATAAAAATCTTGAATCCTTTTATATGAAAGAAGATATTTTTTAATGTGGATGACACGGGCGTTCCACCCCACAAGAAATTGTTTCGTTTTGATTTGAACATCACGTAAATAAAAAATTCAAAAGATGGTTGAAATGATCATTATGAACCTGAGTCATTTGCCTTCAAAAAATCCATCAGAATAAAAGAAAAGTTTGTTCATAAGTAGGACATCGTACTCTATCGATAATTAATTTAAGTGAGATTATGATATTTCCATACATTCAAGAATACAGGATATATGATAAATATTGTGTTTAAACTAAGAATATCATATCTTGAAACTATTACATTTGGGTCAACTTGGAAATTCGAGTCCTAACTTCATTTAAAGTATTTTTTTATAATATTTACCGGATATTAGCCAGTATCTCGTTGAAATCTGACCGTATACATATATTTTCAGAGATTAATATTTTTCGACCACTGATTATTTGGAGCAGTCCTAATAAAAAGCCTTGTCTCGTAAACAGCTTTCTGTCTCAAGAAGTACAGGTCTCGGAGGTGTCACTCGAACAGAGCTGGTGGCAACAAGTCATGTCTGCCAGACCTTGAACCAAAAAGCTTCCAGAATTTCTGTCCCACAGCGAGATAACATCCACAACTAATGAAAAATGCTATAGTACACCCATGTATCTTCTAACTCATCTTTGCATAACCCACTAACATGGAGGGATCCAGCGGGTGTCTTTATTTTGATTGCTAGAATTTTTCGACGATGTTATCTATTCAACGTTCACTTGGAGAATTATTATAAATCTGCGTCGATAAAAAATTTAAAATGCAATTTTTGCAGACATTTTTATCTAGCCTGGGAGCATCGTTAATAGTCTTAAGAGGTTAGCGTTCAAAATTGAAAAACAGGCGCCTTGTGTGTACTGTGAGTTTATCTTATAGAGTGTTATTGTACTGCGTGATGGCTCAAAATAAAGTTAATTTTGTATTTGTTTCTAGCTTATGCATTAAAACGATCCACTAGACAAGTGTGAACGCTAGTATTTGATTTCCAAGTTTGTAATAATGTCAAATATCAAGTCACTCAAGGAATGATGTTCTCAATTTTTCAACCATAAAGAATTGGAATGTCTGAAACAAACACAATACATGAGGCATGATTTCAACACATTTTCTAACAAACAATTTGATTTAATTACAGACCACGAGGCACACACGTTACGGGGCTGGTTGACATTTTCTGAGACCACCCAAGCATTAATTCATCAGTTTTGTACGATAGAGAACTTCAAGGATTTCAGTAACTCATTTTTGAAAGAAACTTCATTGCTTCACATATTACTCACACGTCTACTGCATACCGCCACTCACACGATATTTTCCGGTTATGTGCACCCAAGTCACATCCCGCAAACACGTTCACATGCAAACCGACTTCGGAGCTTCCTGGCGTCAAAGCGCTGACCAAAATTTCAAACAAAAATTTTCAAACGTGATGTGTCATGAATACATCGAGCTTATTCACATGAATTTATATTTCAGTATTTTATTAATCATTTCTCATTGAGCTTTACTTCAAGACAAGGAAAATTGTAATTCGAAAAACAGTATGTTCTGCCTTAGAATTGTAATACTAATGCAATTGTGCTTTTCAAGTATAGAAACTAATTTTGCAATTCACTTCTCTGTTGGTTAACTGCTTTAATGGGGTTCAGATTACGGAGTAGTTTGTAAGAATTAATTAGGGATGAACAGCACCGAATTTTGTGTTTTCTACATCATCTCTTGATTGGGTCATAAAAATTCAGTTTTTCAATGAAAAATTTATTGTACATCAATGAATATAACTTTGACTGGAACAAATAAAATTCAAACGTGCGACAGAGTTCACTGCATCCATAACAACACTTAGCACAATATAACTCGGGTTATACTTCATTAAAGATACGTTACAATAAAATCTGTACAGTCGTAGCACACAATCAGAGTTAAGTTCTATAGGAAACAGACCAATACCAAAACTTTCTACAGATGCTCAGACCCTCGGTCACTCCCTGAATAAAAACTGGAAGTCATTGCGAACACAAACCCCAAAACTTTGAGAAAATAAATCTGAGACGTACGAAGTCCATGGTCAAAAAACGCCACAGTATCCCCCAAAATCAAAATATTTAGAGTGAGACAGAGTTAGTGAGAAATGCCTTAATGACCCTTCATTAAAACATACCCTAAGTGAAATATAAATAAGGATAAATGTCACCATCAATCAAAAATCAGAAAGGCGAAATTTTTGTTTTGATTGAAACTTTTCCAATTTAAAATCACGGTATCTAGAATTACCGTTGGAAAAACTCAATTTGACTGAACCACACACTTATACCACTAACTATACCTATATACATGTATATGTATAAACTAGATCGTACAGTTTGACTAACGCTCGAAAAAACAAGCCCATTTAAATTTGAACACTTCCATTTCAAGAAAGTCGAGCAACTTCATGAATCTATCTTTGGTTTGCAAAATCGTGCCATTCGCATATTCGAGTAGGAATCTTTACTGGAAATTTGAACAGTCACCATCATAAGAATAGAATATGGCAAGAGGAATGAGCCGTTTTGTCCATTCTTGGTGTAAAAACTTTTAAAGTGTCGTAGAACGTGTTTTCTAAATATAATTTGGTAAGATTCACGCCTATGAAACTCTACAGTTCGCCCTAGGATGTATAAGTTAGTTTAAATATCAAGATTTCCAGTTCATATCCATAGAGAATTAAATGTAAAAACAGTTATCATAACGACAAC
>VCRD01001555.1:25308-42777 GCA_006783055.1 Trinorchestia longiramus | reverse complement strand
TGCCGCAAAAGGCGGACCTACACCATATTAAATTATAATTTGTTGATTTTTGAAGGTGTTTCCATTATTTTGTCCACCACCTGTAGGACAAGCCATTAAGCGCATACCAGCAACAGTACTCCCTGATCAGGACTGTTTTTCAATCTTTCCTTTCCTACACAAAAAGTGACAACTCCCACTACTCACGGGTTAAAGCAATGAAGAATTTATCTCACATTTTTGCATTATTTTACTTACCTAAAAGCCACAACATCCTAAAGACTTTGATTTCTCTTGCCTACAGAGCCTTAAGATTCATTTCTTTAGACCGACAGATTCAGCGGGTGTTTGTGTGTGTGTGACGGCGCAAAGAGAAGGCGATATAAAACACAATGACAGCACACAAGCTGCTACGGTTCTCGACCAGTGTTGAAATGCGTCTTCTTTAAACACTGAGACTCGAACTTTTTACCTTTCATAGTTTCATGTTGACGATTCAGTCTGTATAACCTTGAACTAAAATGAGAAATTCTAAAGCGAATCAAACTTCATACACCAGAGATCTTTATTTTTTCAAAATGACTTAACAGAATAACCCATTCTTGCAAAATGTTCACTGCAGTGTAGCGAGGCACACCTGTTTGTATGGTGTAGTGACACAGGGCACAAGGACTACCGGATGGATGAGTAAATATGAGTCAGCGTAGGTAGGGCACGGAGAGTGCCGGATGTGAGACGCCACTTGCGCAACGGACGATTTTGTCACGTACCCAAGCAGCACACGACTAGCTCTTCTTGCTCTAGCCACTATAATATCTGAATGCAATTCTTATCCAATATTCCTCAGAAATTATACCTTCACGTGCAGACATGAGAAATAAGGTGGTCCAATAGTAGTATGATAACCTATCCAGAAGAAAAGTACTGCAATATTTTTCGTGAACTTTAATCGCTACGAGTATTTTCCATATATATCTCAACCAGGAGAAAGAGGGATATCTCTTTTGACTGGTACTCCCGGATAGAACGATAAACTCAAATGGCGAAAGTACTTTCTATTGTACACTGAAAGCATTGTGAGATAAGCTTATGATAATCTTGCACGATACTCTATTCAGATCCTATGAATATTCTTACCCAGTTGTTAGAACAATGACAATAGAAATCTACGTAGACACCATTTCCTTGAACATTCAATGTTGCTCAGTCCCAAGAACTTGAAAGATAAGCATTGCTCGAAAGGATATGCTCTCACTCCATTATGGAAATCGTGTGATATTTTCCCCCAATGAGATTAACTAGTCTTGTCTTCCTGACTGTGAGTTTACTAATGGAAATTAATAAATATTCGTTTCTTCTACGAAACAGATTTACATTATACAAAAATAAACGCACCCCAATAACACAGCAGAGCCAAATGAAATCTGCGCATAAAATTTATACCAAAGTCACCTGGATGGCAGGTACAGCAGTTATGTTATGACATTAAAGATGCAGATACGGACATATCTTTCTAATGAATATTAGGAACTATTGAATAAATAACTTTTATGGTACCACCAAAAGACCCATAACAAGTACCTCACGCTGAATGTGTGGTGGTAGGCACAAGAGTACTATGCGTGGCAAGGATCCATAAGAAGTACCTCACGCTGAGTGTGTGGTGGTAGGCACAAGAGTACTATGCGTGGCAAGGATCCATAGGAAGTACCTCACGCTGAGTGTGTGGTGGTAGGCACAAGAGTACCTATGCGTTGCAACGATACATAAGAAGTACCTCACGCAGAGTGTGTGGTGGTAGGCACAAGAGTACCTATGCGTTGCAACGATACATAAGAAGTACCTCACGCTGAGTGTGTGGTGGTAGGCACAAGAGTACCTACGCGCGCACCAAGGGCCCGCCAAGAAAGGAGAGGTCGGCCCATAAGCAGCGCAGGGCGTGCGGGCTGTGCGGTGCAACGTTCTACGCCCTACCTTTGTTTTCTGCAGAAAATTGCCAATCTTCGAAACAAATTCCACGAGAATTATGGCCTTGTCCTTCATGCATTAAGTGAGGATAAGAAGAAGGAGTGATAATGTATGGTGATTATTTCCTATTCCTTATAACCTAATCTCACATATCTTGAAGTTACGCATGGAAGACAAAGCAGTGTCTCAAAACTAAGAAGTATCACAAGAAGGATCAGCAATAAAATATGAATAATAACAAAAACATATGGTATGATTTTGAACTGGGAAACGTTCCATCAAATCATCGAAATGTATAATAAGAGGCAGCGTTTCTTTTGAACGATTTACAAAGGATTGAATAAATACTTGTTTTACTTGAAATACTTAAAAACAGACAGGTTATGTTTGTACCATGGTATCAAAAAAAATGCATTTCCTCGCAAGGTTGAGAAGAGAAAAGTTGTGTTGCTCACCGGATGCCCGCGGACGCACCCACAGTAAAAGTGCGAAGCTGGGAAGCGCTGCGATAAGAAGAGCTCTACTGCTCCACTCAGGTCATTGTCCCTCCCTGCTACCATGAAAAAATAACTCCGTTCTTTTCACGACTGAAGAGTTCAAAAATACTATCAAAGTAAAAGCTGACCATACTTCTACAAGGGTGATGGGTAAGGAAAAGATGTATCCATTTGAAGTACTAACACTATCTTGATGAAGCTGAGTCAGGTTCCTAAGCTAACAAGTTCCAAGAAGTACGTATTTAAAATCATGATATTTTATTACTATAACATACAACACGATGACAACAAGTATTGTTTTTCTAAAGAATTTGCATAGATACTCAAGAATAATGACATGTCTACAGAAAAATATCACTTGGCATATTGTGAGCATATCGAAACATCGTATGGCCTGATTTACAAGCATGTTGTAAATACCAACGGAGTAAAAACCGTAAAATTTGATAATATACACAAAATTACAGAAGTCTGCAGTATAAAATCCTCAAGTTATCGACTAAATTTATAGTTTAAAGACTTATGTACACAAATGACAATAAAAAACTGATAAAAAATGATACCTACTGATCAGACTATGATTCAACTAGAATATGTGTACATCAATCATTTTATAGCACCATATTCTAAGGCAACTCGATGATAAAAAATACTCGGAAACATTTCTGCACTGTGGTGTTGGCCAAAACACTCCATACCTCAATCTTCCGTAGAACGTTTTAAATAAATGTTTCTGTTAACTACAGCGAACATTAGCATTCCACTTCTCGAACCGCATTCTACATTCACATGAAACGAAGAAATAAACGATAGAAAAGATTTCATATATCACACACAAACTTGAACTAGTAAAAGAAAATTAGGAACAGAAACCACAATATAGAGTTCGAAATAATGTTGATGAAGTAATGAAATAAGACATTTTATACAGCATCAGGACAATGAACTTTACGCAAAGTTATTCGCTGGCGCACCAAGCCGTGCTCAACCGCACAGGCTGTGGTGGCTTCTAGAAACCTTGGAAGGTTTCAGTGACGTCGAGGCAACTCGGAAGCCGAGCTGTGTAACGTGATAGAGGAAGCTACGGCTCAAATGAAGGAGCTCATGCAGAGCAGCTGCAAACTCGTAAACTACGAACATTTGCTGTCAACAGTTAATCTACCTGCTGAACCAGCTAGTTTGAATTTAAAATTGACCTCATTTTTAATTTTCGGAACTGCGAAAGTATAATGTAGTACTCAGATACAGTATATTTCAGTCACTGAATCGAATAGTATAGGAAGTCAGGAAAAACAGTGACATCAATGAATGTTTAGAAAAATTGGTAAAACGATACAATCAGTCATTGTATTATCAGCATATCCTCTTGAATCACATTCAGATAAGAGCCTATGTTCTCGGGATAAACAAATCACCATCATTGGAAAGAAATAATGCATCAGGCCAACACAAGAAAAATCAGAACATGCATAATTGTCTGTTTGAACAAGAGTAAACACAATCGAAACTCGTGCAATTCAGAGAGACTACACAAACCATTAAACGAACTTCTCACGAAATCCGACATCCTTCCCTACAACCGAGAGCATAAAAGCTTCTAGTGTAACTGATGCATCAGATATTTTGATAAGCTAGTATCTTGGAATTGAAATTGTTCCGAAAAACATCGTCCAGCAAATAAAACTGGTCTACATGGCTTCCGGCAGTTAGAGAAACGTTCCTCACATGGAGACGATGAGATGGTGTCACATGGCGGAGAGAAGTCCGAGAAAGGACCTTGTTTACTTCACAGTCGGAGGGCCGCCAAAAGCCTGAGCTTTTCGGAAGCCTAACGAGACGAAAACATGGCTCGGATTGGATCAGAGAAATGCCGTTGAGGTGCCTGGCAGCGAAACAGAAAGGCGACTCTTTCAGATGAGTACAATACTCAAGTCTCGGAGAGGTCTTTCAGAAGAATACGAGTACTATTGGAGTGATGCAATGAAAGGGTTGCTCTCATCAAAAAATAGACAGATACGAACTCAATCGAGGGTGATTGTGTGCTGTGCAAAATTTGTTGTATCATTCAAGGTGCGAGAACTTCAACAATACAATTCGTTGGATGGGAGTATCGCGGAAAGGGGAAAAAACATTTATTCCAGAACCCACATTGGCTAACAAATGGATTGAAAAGAACCCTTATAGAAGAAAGAGGAGTATAAGAAACCTTGTGAACATTATAATGGACACTAACTCCAATCGTATGAGACACATGATACACTACTTTTACTCAGCATCATAAGAGCAAAGATACGATAGGCAAAACATTTACTAGCAACACATTATCTACGTATAGAGTGTTCTAAAAGCTTTTGCATCAACTGTGATTCTATCCAACAAATTGAGACCGTGCTCAAAGGCCTTTTCCAGGATACCACCTGCAATAAAATAAATCGTTTTCTAACGCTTGTCTGCAGCTGTTGAGGCTGCCACTACCATTCCCAGGATGGAACTAAAAATAGTGTTAGAGACCAGATGGTACTGCAGTGGGAATGGTAGTACTATAGGGATAGTGGCAGGGGATGACTGCCCTAAGCTGGAATGGTGGTTTTGTGGTTGGTAAGGCTGCTGTGCCTGGAACCGTTGTGCGGGAGTGGGATTGGTGGTACTGTACTGTACAAGAAATTGGGAATGGTTGTATTGCGGTCCCAAAATTACCGGCAGCGGCTGTGGGATCGGGGCTTCAGAGCAGGGCGGACAGGTGTGAGGGCGGAAGCAGAGACGTGAGAGCGTAGAACGAAGGGGCAGTCTAAGGAGTGAAGGGGTGGGAGCAAGGGAAACCCAACATCAATGAAATACTTAAAACAAATTTTCCTACGAGCTTGCAGGTTTTTAGTGAAAATTTAACTCAAAAGTAGGAATAAAGTAACGGTTACGCTCATTTCAGAGAGTAAATATAAGATGTAGGACCATATACAGACAAAAGCATATAATGAGCTATTCTTCCGGTTAATTTCCTAACCTTAGAGACTACTGATGTTCCCATAGTGTCAAAGCGAACAAGTGAGTCGAAAAAAAATCCATACGTTTATAGACGTGACGCTTCAAGCGTTCTCATCGACCAGGGTAGAACTTTGAAATTTCAGGATCACTAGTTTATAGAATGCTGATCTTAGAGAACTTTTAGCTTTAAGTCATACATTTTAAATACATATTAAATGTAAAGCTAAGTAAATCGTTAAATGTGAACGACGGAGTTAGATCGTTGTTAAATGTGAACATAGAACACGAAAATTTCGGCATGAAAATGATACTAAAATAAATTTAAAGCATGTTGATACTATTACGATACAGTTCTAACAAACGATGTTTCTAGCTGCTTCAGCTGAACCCAAATACGCAAAATGCATTATTGTGATAGAGATAAAAAATCTGACGCAACTTTGAAAAATCCGTGTATTCAGATGAATAATCAATAAAACAATAATAAAGCATCAAGTATTGCTCAGGCAGGTCAGAAAAACCAGCAATAACCGATAACACAATGCGGCAGCGACTAGAGCTCATATACGATATTGTCAAACTATGCCCACAAATTTTTAACTATGCCCACAAATTTTTTCGCCGCAGCTAAAACGCCGCATCTACCGGGAGTCAAAGCTTAGTGCAACATCATACGTACAGAATATGATGGTCTTCTCGATGGAATGCTAAGAATTTAGACGACCTGAAAAAAGCTTGGTTTGCAAATAAAGTACAAGAAGAACAGGTTTGCAGCCACTGACGCCGCGCCGGCGTTTGGGTACACACACATACTCGTCTGGCGTCTCTTACAAGTCATATTTGTTGGTTCGTCACCAATACACGAAATAAAATAGTGTCATCATGAATGATTTGAAATTTATGAAAGAATTTTTAATAAACATAAACATATATATGCAGGTATATATCACCTGTACAGATATATATATATATATATATATACCTCTACACAGGTACAGGTATTTCAGGTAGATATCCGTAGCAGTTTTCAGCAGTGAAAATCTACACATTCAATCTAATTGTGAAGTCAATAGAAAATACTAGTAATTATTTTACGTATATGTGTACCTGTAGACACTTTTCGAAAACCGTATCGAACATACAACTGATATATTGATATTTTAAGGTAGCATAAAGAATACAAAACGAAATTTTTAGCAGCTAACTGGATCCAGTTTTATTACTAATCTGATCTCTGAAGTCAAATCTTCGGGAATATTTTTTGTCCACCAAAAAGTATAATTCAATAGAAACTAATTCAAGTACATGACTAGCACTATAATATAAACCCTGATTTACTCACCTTAAACAAGAACTGCACAATAATCCAAACAATACGAACACAGCTAACAAGGTTAAGTGCACAACCACAAGACAGTTTTCACCACAAATTGTAGATCAATCATATTTGTCACCAGGCACTTGATTAATCTAGATCGGTTGTTTCCACAGGGTAGCAGCACTGACAAATGTCACAGCAAATACATGGCCATGGGTAACACAAAACACTCCTTACGACACGGCAGGCCTTGAGTGACTGTTGTGGTTGTAGTAGTTAGACCTGCGCTTAGCTCCTTCAGTCTCAACTACGGCGACCTCAAAGTACTCAGAGGAGCTCTCTCATTGGCTGTGGCAGCGTCTGAGACGAGTTGCTATATACGCCAAATACTTTATTTCCTGGCTGATAAATACGAATCAACTGACACTCAAAATGCATAGAACTCATCCGAAGGTATTTAAATATTAAATTTTATGCAGTATTCCTGAGCTTTAAATATATATTGAATATATTGATGACTAAATTTTGATATTATAGTATATTACGAACAAAGTACCTTCCATGGCAATGTCTGACGTTGGAGGACTTCCTGCTAACTTCATTGGTCAGTATACTCTCACACATTCCATGACGTATTCAATTCCCGCAAATCAATTGCGATATTCACAGGAACCTGATGACAATTTTCACCTAATTTCGGGTTGCACACAATACGTTTCCGGAATTTCATATTAACCATGATGCAGAAAGTACATGTGAACGCAAATCAAATACAAATTAAACACGAATCCAAAACTAAGGAATTCTTAAAAAATAATTTTTGAACGTCGAAAATTTCCTCACATCGGAAATGGATTCGACTGTGAATTAAAACTTTTCGGGTAAGTCTCATAATTCATTTAATATAAGAGCAGGATTAGACCGGTAGGATTTTACACAAGCGCTTAGTGTTACTGTTTCTCTTTCTCTACTGACTTAGAATGGCACGGTATTCAACCAAATTTCTATGGATACGTGTGTATTTACCTGTACCTGTAAAACATTAATTTTTGATTGTATGATACATACACAAGGCTTCTAAATGCCGTTCCAAAGTGCATAGCATGTATCTCTTGGTATGTCATTAAGCAGCGTGGCCTATTGGAACAACAGTTGTTATTGTATAATTTGTTGGCATTCTCAAGATTGAGCTTCATGCTCTTGTACAGGACAGCCATCACTATTGTACGTACCTGATTTGACGCTCTGATTATGATGCTTACTTTATATCACCAAAGCAATAACCCTAGGCAACTTTCATAAGTGCACAACTGCAGTCAAACTTACAATATTTAACATTCATTAAGCAAGAAACACTGAAACTATGAGCGCCTTCATCGTCGGTATGATTCGTTGATAAAATTGATTTGAAATCTAATTTTCGATTGGATGTGTCAAGTATATTTTCGTAAGCTGGGTCTAGTAAATGTTGAAGAGAACCAAATGCATAAATAAATCATAGAAGAATTTTCTCAAATTTCAAATCTAGTAAAGCGAGGATCCCAAGATAGGTGATACTTTAGAATTTTCAATTTAAACTCAGTAGACTTGTCTACATCACAGACATTACGGGTCACTCGCGTGGAAGCAATTAGGCAATTATGTAGTCATATTTTTGCCTCTTTCATTGCAGCGAAGTCAATACTTAAAACTGTGTTGAAATTATAATGATTTCTCTTGATGTTTGTACGCTTTCTCAAATCAGTCAACGAACATTTTGTTTCGAAACTATTTCCATAAGAAAAGCTCGTTTCAGTACACTATAGCAATAGGCTGCAAATTTATATTCGTTCGGCCAATTTTCCCTGATACTTCCAAGAAAAGTTGCATTTTGTGCTCAACGTCTCCACGTTGCACTGCGGGTGGACTGATGCAAGCACATCACGACAAAGTGATGCCATTCCAGTGATGGCTGGTCCTGGAACTTGGCCAGGCCACTCTGGTCGTCAAAACTTCCACGAAACATTCAAGCTCAATCGATCTATGCCAACGCCTGGACCTTCTCGGTAAAGATGGGCAAATTGGAACACCCAGCATCCTTAAAAACTTGCTTGGCCAGACCAGCTCGTGTTCTGGACTAGGCCTTGCCAAGACGGCATACTTGGCAAGGCTGCTTTTACTCTCGGCCGCTAACTGTCCGGTGCCGGTTTTCCAGAATCGGTGTCGAGGACATCGATGATAAGGCATTTTGAGGCCGACACTAGAGAATTAAATATGCTAGTGCATAATTTTGTTTTGTCCAGGCAGGAACTCTAATAAAATAAATGAAGAATAATAAATGATAACAACCATGCCATGGTGATAATGAACCTTATAAATGAAAACTTTTGGTAATGAGCTTCTTGTCTTGTGGGATTATCAAATTACATACGTTGATTTATTGATTCATGATAGCACTATTACTCATTATCATACATAAATGAAATCGATATTATATTCATTGGTAGCGCCCATGACGCCATATAGTTTTATATTTTGGTCCTTTGCTTCATAAATAATCTCAGAAATTTCAAACTCGATATGATGATGATATTTCAATAACGTCTTTTCCTCACTTCCATCGTTGATTACCCATTTAAACTACGTGGTCTCGAAAGTAAAAGTAAAATAGTGTAAATTAAACCAACGATTGACGCCTCATAACTGATGCCACAAAGCACAAGTTTGAAACTCAACGATGGATCATTCATTAACCTGTGTGAACGTGCTCTATCAAAAACTAACAAAATAAAATTTTAAAAATATCACTGTAAATTATGGTCAAAAGATTCTTCAATTTTGCCTCTATGCTGTCTTGTAATTGCTGCAATGCCACACATAGCTGAAAATATTAATTCAATCGTTAATTGTAACTGGAATGCAGATTTTCACCACCCACATTAGGGTACTCTTAGCTTCGGGGTACTTAGGGTACTTTTAGCTAAAGAAAAAATTAAATTCAGATCATACGCTGGACGAAAGTTTTCATAAATGTAAATGCTTCCCAACCTTCAAGGGCTGATTGCCACTGTTCTTACGTCACCTGCGCACGCAATATTTCCATGAATCCAGTTTTAAAGTTTCTAGCTCTCTCCGCACGTGCGGTACAACGGCCTTGCCCACGCATCCGCCAGCAGGTGGGTGTTGAAGATGTCGTCTGCATTACTCACTGCACGTCGGAAATACCTGAGAAATCAGAGATAACTTAACGAATGTAGGTGACCATTTTCGTGTGGATATAGCACCTGTTGCACCATGCTTATGCATCTGTAGTTGCAATAGGAAACACAGTCGACTTCACCTAGTAGAAAGTAGTGTGTATGAACTATCTCTCATAACCGACCAAACCCCTAGGAGAAAATCAACTTTTTTTAGGAATAAAAAGTATGTTTCAACGAATAGTCCTTGGTATCACTTGGTTTATGATTTTGTGTATAATTTGATTACATTGACGATGCATTTTTATTTCTTTCTTTCAATTCAACCATGTCACACAGAATAATTTTTTGAGGCTTGGATGCGGTTGCACGTGTGGTTACAGTTATTGAAAACGACGATCTCAGAGCTGCAGGCCAGGGCTTTAGTAAAATTCCAATGAAAGATGCTTCTTACAGTACTAATTCAATCATAATATAGCGTATACTATGTAACCAGTGAACACCATTCGATGAATTCGTGTACTTTAACGAGCGTGTCAAACATCACATTGATGGTGGACTACACACATACAGAAAGCCAGCGAGGCAGCTGTAGAATATGAACACATTTAGTGGTGATGTCAGTGCTTTCAATAGAATCGCTAATACAACTGCATGGTTTCAAATAATAAACTTACTCATGTGATTAAGCCTTGTTGTGAACCTGACTGCAATCTAACTTATTGAGAATGTATGCGTATGATACTGACAATAACAATTCATATCCTGAAGTTAAAATTAGAAATTTAGGAGATACCAAGTTAAGCCTTGAATGGCAGAGCGCTATTTCGGCTTATCTAACGCAGGTTAAAATGCTTATTTTATTTTCTGCTGCTGGTGAGAAAATTCAATTCTTGAAAGGTGACTATCAATATTAGTCATTTCAAGTAAGCTCTTTGAGTAAACTTAAAAAATACATTATATGACGTTTAAATGTTGAAAATTTCGAGTATACATTTGCTCTGTTAGGCGGTAGAAATCATTTTGTACTTGCATCATACTAAACATAAGAAAACTCGGTCAAGAAACACTAGTAAGCTTGAACCTGAATGGAGTATCCATGACTGAGTAACAACAAATCAAATTCAAGGAGTCATATATTAAAAACGTTGAAGGTCATCTCGAAAAATATGATAAATGCGATGTCACACTTTAATATACTTATTTGCTTAAAAGTCTCATATGAATAAAACACCTTTTGATTAAGAAGTGTGTGCACCTAACGGATTGGCTTCTCATACCTCTAATATTAAATGTTAGCAAAATGCCAGTGGAATTTTTCCGGATGTCACTCCTATGATTAAACACAGTAATAGTCAACTGACAATAGTGGTAGTGATACACGTGGTTACTTGATTTTGTTCAACCGCTTCTTCTCTACTCATATACTAATACCTGTGAGTGATTGGTGTCAGACAGCATGTGATTTCAGTACAAACCCAGGAATGAACCACTCAGCTCATTCCTAATGTTAAATTATATTCTGTTTTATTGTACATGAAGTTACGCAGTTTTAACATCATCAAACTTTTTCCTTCGAGTATATTTCATGCCGTAGAGAAATATCTTCATTGGAGTTTGACTTACTTTACAGCAAACTATGTTTCACGAGGAAAATCTTTCGCTCAAATTTTGATACACAGACGAGCGTTGTTTGTTCGCCTCTCATGCGATGGTGAATTTGGACGCTGAACTCTAGGAGAGCCAGCGCAGGAATAGATTGCATGTCGCCTCTGAATGCTCTTCTGCTCAAAAAATAGTACTCAGCGACTTGGAGGACTTTCTGCAATGATTAAATTTGAGTTCACTTTGATAACTTTCTACTGCAGCTAAAAATGTCTCCTGGAAAATCGTTAAAATATTGATTCGGATATCTAGAAATTCAAACACTTCTTACGCTAGAATTTATATTTATGTTTCCCTATTAGCAGAAGAAAATTGAAATTTTTCAGTTCAGTTATTTCTTAGGCTTAAATTCTCAGCTGCAGCAATTTTCTTTTTGAAGAGGATACATAGCGAAGTGACAAGCGAAGAAGATATAAGTCTTTAACTGCTAAAAAAGCTTTGTTGTGTGTCTAGCCATCTCTTCCATAAAGCAAAACAAATAATTCGTTAATCTTCCTTACATGGTCACCAAAAAATTCAAAGCTCCGAATATTTTCAACTCTGGATTTGGTTCCGTAAGTCAATATCGATTTAGTTCATTTCCGAAATAAAAATCCAGCAACCTATTCATTGATAAAATTAGTTTCAGTCTCCTTTGAATGCATTCGTGCACTCGTAGTTGAAGCAGCAAGCTTCTCACAAGTTCCCATAATCCAAAGGTTCATTCGTTTCTTTCGTACTCAACTCGGAAAATCCAAGACTCAGGCCCGAGCTCAAAGCTACAAAAAGAGTCAGAAAACATCGAGCTCGTTCTTCCGATTGGGATTGGGAATTAGCTCCGCCCCGGCCAATTTTGTTGCACTCAAGAATTGGTAAGTTCTATTCAATTTTCGGGTGATTTGTTCAGGGTTCTAAACTTGTCGCCAAGGACTTATAGTCAACTATAGAAGTTTCCGAACCACACTTCCTGAGTGATATTAGAAAACTTTTCCGATTTTGTTTGCAAGGGACGGAAAGGAAATACACATACATTTGTCATACCGGAGGTACGGGCAGTCTTATAAATTACTTTCGTATTCAATTATGAAAATTGAGATAAAACCAAAGATACGTTAAGCCTCTTTCCAAGTATAAAATCTCTCGGCAGGTTTTCGTTCCATTCTTCATTTTATCACAACTCTCCTTAGAGAATAATCGAAGCTCTTGCCAAACACAATAGAAATCATTTCAAACTTTGGAACAGTCTCCCATATATTTCTCTGAAAGACGCACTATGTGTTGTCAGACTCTCAGATCAAATATCATGGTGAGGCTGACGTACTTTACGTACGTTACTCAAAGCTCTGAAGTTATGTACAGTGTATATGATCAACAAACTTTCAATGAGTTTTAGTGATCGAATCATAAACAACCAATATTAGGGTCCCTTATATTGTGCAGTTCATACATTAGCGTTTGATAAATCACAGATTCCATGATCAAATACATATATAACTGTCATTATAATGCTAACATCATTCATACTTTCATCATATTAAACGTTAACTACAAATCAGTCAATCATTTCCCACACTGCCAATTACTTGTAACACTGTACACATCTCACACACATGCGTCAACTATGACAGGTATCTCTTAACACTGCCACACAGTTGACGCGATAATGGTCGTATGGGTCATGAGACAAACACACTCTCCTCTCTTCATCACGCCTCGATGTCTCTTGCTCACATCGGTCCCTCAACTTCATCTCCGCACGTTCCTGTTTTTGCCAAGTCATTACATGCGAGTGCAAGATCAGTCGAGTCTTCTAAAGAATCAGTCGAGTCTATTGAAGAAACGCATGAACTTCGATCGTCCACCAAAAAACTCTTTCATTTGGTGCTTAATGGAATTACTTTGTATTCTTCTAGGTAACTTTTGCGTGAGTTACATCGCTCATTTCCGGGTATTTTTTCGGTGTTTTTTACTCACATGGTCGTTAAATTCTACGTAATTTCTCGGAAGTAGTTTTTACTTACCTTCAAGTCAGGTTCTCATTCTTTGAGAAGCTGACTTGAAGCAAATGAATAAGGTGGAAAAAATTGTAATGATGATAATTTTCGATCAAGAGGTATCATACTAAAAAGGTATACAGCATATATTTTTTAGCATAGATCAGCCTATGAGACACATACATATATTGTCCCACTGTTATGGGGCCCTAAAAGAAACTGAATTAACTGAAGAAATTTTAGTCGGACGAAAAAAATACACCATTCAGAAGTTAATTATTTATTAATTTCTTTCATTGATTAAAAATTCAAGAAATTGATGCCATCAGACCAGAAACATTATCCAAGATGATACACAGCTTGGTCATAAGAGCGAATGAATGTTTAAGAGTTAAGGGTTACCACCTGAAAGGAAAAGCCTTCAAAAAAGGACATTGTAATCTAAATGAAACACTTTTTATTTCGATTACAACGATGCTGTTGCTTTTTTTTATGACTAATTTCTTTTAGTTACATCAGTTTCTTTTTGGGTCCCGTACCGCTGGGACACTTTGTATATGTCTTACGAGAAAACTTGTTATTTTCTATATCTATGCATTAAGTATTAAGCGTTGCATAATAAACTGAAATTCAGGAATTCTCATCACAATGACTTAAAGGTTAGTCAATAGCTAATTTTTACAGGTAATGAACAGACAATTAAAAATTTCAAAAGTTTAAATCTTTTGTTTCCAGTTGTTGAGAAACAGTTTTGCGACTTCCGTTTGAACTCCAACGTAAAACACCAATAATAATTCTTTCACCACACTGAAATCAGCTTCAAAACACAGAATCTTCAGTAAAAACTTATCGCTAGAAAAAATGTCAAGCATTTCATTGAAAACTTGCTTGTGATACTTAAATAAGCAACAACCAATCTACTCAAAACTGTGTTAAACTTAGAAAAAATTAAACTAAAGCTAGCATTACAGAGAGTCAAAACAGTCACTTGTTCGGAAATTTGAGTTAAGGTAACCTTTTCATGGTGCTATTTTAGACTGGGCAAATTTTCGGTTCCTTGCATCAATTTTTTGCAAGAGAATGTGCAACCAGACTGCTTAATTTGATTTTACGATAAACTTACTGTTATACAGTTTCGTTGTTTTTAATAGTTTTGCACACACTTGCTCCAAATATTTAACCAAGTATAATTACAATGAGATAGCATAATCATTAAATCTCAAGCATACTCCACCCCTTAAATTGTTGAGAAAATTGTGTAAAAAAGTTCACTAATTCATACCTGATAAAATGATAGTTCACTGAAGATCTAATGACTTACTTGCAGATGAAAGTCGATGGAAATCAAAATTTCATACTGCAATTACACATGGAATTTTGGAAATTTACTCACATTCTCGTCAAATGTTTTACTGAAACCTACAATTATATCACTGTGGTATACCAATTTATCACATGTTTCTTGGCTGCAGACTTCATACCTTAAAAGTACGCCCTATAGCTGTAGACCCAATTGTAGAACCATAAACCGTGAGCACATTCCTCGATACATCTTACAGAACAAAACTTGCTTCCTGAGTTAGCATAGCCTCCCGTACCAGCCTCCCGTACCAGCCTCCCGTACCAGCCTCCCGTACCAGCCTCCCGTACCAGCCTCCAGTTACCGCCTCAGGCACAACCCAAGCAGCACAGAATGCTGAAGCGCGTGGAGGCAGCAGGAGCTGCGGCGGCATACCTTCGATTCGTAAAACTGGATAAAAAATTATTTGACAAGATGGTAAGTGCAGCAGCTGTTGAATAGTTGAAAACAACGACGACTGAACTGAGCTCGCGATACACATACAGTCAGCCAGCGAGGCAGTTGTAGAATACAAACACACTTAGTGGTGATGTCAGTGCTTTCCTGACACCTGACTGCAATCTAACTTATTGAGAATGTATGCGTATGATACTGACAATAACAATTCATGTCCTGAAGTTAAAATTAGCAATTTAGGAGATACCAAGTTAAGCCTTGAATTGCAGAGCGCTATTTCGGCTTATCTAACGCAGGTTAAAATGCTTATTTTATTTTCTGCTGCTGGTGAGAAAATTCAATTCTTGAAAGGTGACTATCAATATTAGTCATTTCAAGTAAGCTATTTGAGAAAACTTAAAAAATACATTATATGACGTTTAAATGTTGAAAATTTAGAGTATTTTTATTATATGCAATTTCTTTGTTGATTGTTTCTTAGTAAGAGCAAATTTGTGTTAAGAATATTAGTGAAAATCTCGAATAGTGCACATTCATCGAATCATATCATTTCTCTGACTCAGAAGGCAAACTTTCTCTTCTTAGGACTGAAGGATAAAGATGACTCGGAACTATAGAAGCCAAACTTCAAAAAATGGGTGAAGGATTTACTAGCAAATTCCGTGTAAAAGTTTCTCGGTGTTGATTGCCGAGTGTCATTAACAAAATTTGACTGTTGGGGCAAACACAGCAGGCTCTAAATTATTTTGTGAAAATCGTCTTGTGCGTCAACAGCTACTTCCTGAATCTAGTTTGCTGCGCACCATTTGAGTAAGATTTGATTAAAATATACACCTAATTCTTTGCAATTCGACTAACTAAGGAATCTTTAAAGCTAGCTTCGTGTGGGGATTGCTCTTTACGCAAGGTTTGAAGTACGTCTTAAAATTTGTGACTCGTAGCAGATATATGATTTGTACCAAAACTTGTCAAAATACGAGTTAAAATCAATTAAAATATTATGTATGTGCTCAAACAATCGTGAACGCCAATAACTACAAGTACTTTATAATGACTCAAATTTCTCAAGTAACTGGAACATTACTCGCAAAATTTACATTACTTGTAATTTAATCAAACCAAACGAACTGAAAAGAGTAGCCAGAGAAAACACAATTCCGGACTACATCAAGGAACTTTTGCTTCACAGAACATTCGAAATTTCAACTGCTTTTAAATAACGTACGTGTACAATATGGATGTGGCATCCTCATCCACTGAAAGAACTTTTAAAAAGTACTGCATCACAGTCGTACATCAGAAATCTTGCTTTCTTTCATGTCAAAATTAATTTTGCAAATAAAAATTATCAGATGCACCTATACGTGACCTAATACATAATACAAAGGCTTCGTTTTGCTAGGGGCAGCGTGAATCATCATTAATATCAATTAGGGTTTCAAGCTCTAGTCTCCTTGTCACTGAACATTCATGAGACCAGCCTGTAGATGCTATCGATGCCTGCCTAATTTACTTCAGAGTCGGCACTGAAAAAATCGCCATATCGGGGCATTCCTTCGACCTTCCTCGACACCGCTAGACCTCCACTGACACTGACTATCCTTCGCTTTTGCTGCTCACTTTGCAAGTCTTAGTAACGAGTTGCTTTTATGAGTATGAGAGTGTGGTGACCTTCCGTCGATTTAAAAGTGTTGATCACAAAATGCGTGCTCATGATATGCAACTTTATTGGAAACATGTAGAGTACAGTGATAGTGAAAGACAATAGAAAATAGGTAATTATTGTTCATGTAAATACATTGAGAATGTGTAAAATTTATTGCAGTTTTAATTTTCGGTGGTTGAATAATATAATGTACAAAAAAATCACGTTAGGAGTAAAAAATTATTCATGTACTCTCACCAATGGCTTAAAAATTTTACTTAACCTACTTTCACTATTTTGGGTTAAAGATTTACCGTGTAATAATTCCTTTGAGTGTCTATCAAACTGGAAGCTCTATACTAAGCTAGAGCACGGTAACCAAAGTTTATTCTGAGAATCTATGAATAGACCCAGAGAGTAAATGTGTGATAACTCTGTGCTAATAAATGAAATTGTATTTGCAAATCATGGTTGTACTTCAGCTAGAATTTCCAGCCTGAATATAACTTG
>VCRD01001555.1:13238-24033 GCA_006783055.1 Trinorchestia longiramus | reverse complement strand
TACTAATTTGAACCCCTTTTATGTTAGCGAAGCGATTATTTAAATTTTCTACTGAGTTTATTAACCATCTCTTTAACGAGCGAGAAAAAAGATTCCAGATCACTGTGAAGCACTTCAAACACTTTCAATCCATTTCATAGTTTGCTATCAAGGTTTTTTACAGATATCATGACGACAAAGACCACTTGCTTTCGCCACATCATGTTTCGGGAAAAAATAATTTGTTACTACGAATCAAACCATCACAATGTGGTTGAAGTGCAGAACCCTTGTATCGAATTAAAACTCCATTCCGGATGCTTTTCAGCGCACATCACACACGTAGAGCTACATACGTAAGTTCCAAATTACACACCCCACGAAGGGCGTTGTCGAGTTTTTGACAGAATTCGTTAGTGTTTTACGGTACACTGAATCCTGCAGCCAGAAGCTTGTGTGAGCTGTTATGCAGAGGCCCTCGGTGGCTGTGAGGTGTCCTGAGATCTCGGGAACTCAATTCAACTCATCCCGCCAGGAAGCGTCGAGGAGTAAGACAAGGGATGGAGAGGGATGAGGTGTAGGGAACTCAGTGAGAAAACTCGAGCAGCGGGGGGCCGGGGCAGGAGAGATCTAAGGTATTCGGGGGCCATGACCTTCGTAACTCGTGTTAGCAGACAACTCGGGGGCTGAAGGTTGCTGGACAGCCTTTCAAATACTGGCTTTTTACGATGTTCTTTCGACTGTTATGTCAAGTATCCATATTTTATACATTCTGGCACCCAACTTTGTGCCCAGGATAATTAAGTTTTACTAGAATAAGTTAGTTAGTGAGAGATAACGTTTGTAAACTATTCGTAAAAACTATAGATGTTAACATTATCCAGATGAAACATTTACGAGCATGCGAATCAATTTTAAATGATTGCACTAATAAAATATCAATTTTGGTGCAGTCGCTAGGGATCGCCTAAACTTCACCTTCAGGGATCGCCTTCAGTCGCCTGAACTTCATCATCTTTTTGGATGCGCTGACCCCGTCCACACCGCGGCTCTGGATTGACACATGACAGATTGTGCGATGGAAGGGCTTCTTAAAGATGAAGATACTTTTGTCGACTGCCCTCGGTTCTTTTAGCAAAAGCTTCAAGCAAAGATCTTGGTGTACCGACGGCCAAATATCTGGGTATCGTCAACACGAACCCGTGAAACCCCAAAATCAAACCACCGCGAGTTTGTTAGTCGCAAGACGCAATAAGAGCTCCAAGTAAAGAAAAGAATTAAACTTTGCTCTAAATTGGAGAATATTTCAAGCAGTACAAGTTTCATATATCAGTTGAAGAACCTGCTAACTTTGCGAGTCATGGACTTACGAATATGAACTATAAATAGTCTTTCAGCGCATATATGAAGCCATGAATCTCTCATCTTTCAGAATAAGTAAGACAGAGATTCAAATGACAATTTTAATACTAGTAATACAATTAAAAAATTGAAAAGGTTCAGTAAATACTAGCTTGAAAATAACTGCATGATCCGCATGAATAGAATATGCGAAAGCCTCAAACTCGTTTTCATGCATTTAATAAATAGTAAGGATTAATATGAGACAGTATCACTTTGTTGCTTTCGTTATTTTGCAAAACGAGCCGAACATTTATTGCTGCTGGCTCTGCTCCGAAATGAATATTGCATCAGACGATCGTTCAAGTAACAACCATTGAGCCAAGGAGCAAAATGATTGATTTTAAATTAAATTGAAGATTTCTCACACAATTTTTCATCGCAGTATAGGTCAGAATAAAAAGGAAGACTAATGCAGTATTTGTGATTCTCTATTGTAATTGTCTCATCGCGTGTAATATTCAAAACGGATCAAAAATAAATTCAAAACTTCAAGCGTATATAGAAATTTGAAAGCTAGATTTTTGTTCCTTAAGATTAGTGAACAAACAACTGCACTCGCCATTTCAGTTTCTGATGATACACCAAACATTCAGTTATACTATCCATTACATTTCCTCATGATGTTCCAAATATTTAGCTACACTCTCCATTACAGCTCCTTTTGATGCTCTGAACATTCAGCTACTCTCCATTACAGTTCCTGGTGATGCTCCAAACATTCACCTTCTCTCCATTACAGTTCCTGGTGATGCTCCAAACATTCAGCTTCACTCTCTATCCCACTCTTCCATAAAAACGTAACAGGAAGATGACGGGAAGGGATGGGAGGCCTGGATGCTGGGTGGGTGGGAGTAGTTTCCCCGGATGGAAAGGGCCTCGTGAGTCCTGCTCTGGTATGTGTGAGCTCGCGGAATGGTGATGATCAAAGTGATGGTGCTGATGGTTGTAATTGTGATGTACATGACATGAAAACGTGATAACTGGTGTTGAAAATTTTATAGTGAGATAAAAATCAGCAACGCTAGAAGAATGGATTTATTTTAGCTTTCTTTTAAGCATTGTCTCGCAAACATAAAAGAAAGGGACCACATTGTGCAAGGAAATTATTTGCATTGGGTATAAACACTAGAAAAAACTCTATGTTTGCTTTTAGAAGGCTATCAGAAGATTGATGTATTATATAAGACTTGTCACCAATATACATCCGGGTGACGCCGTCTATGGCTACCGCTTTAGAATTATTTTCAGGAGCCGAGTAACTGAGGACTTTCATGATTTAAATTTCTCCGTCAATAAATTATAAACCTTACATGAGTAGTGAAAAGTTGACTTTGAAAACACTTTCTAAGTTTCAAGGACTTACAGCACGATTATTTTTTGGCTTTTATAGTATTCAAAATCTTGCTTTACTTGATTCCGTTGAATTTTTTATTTGGAAGGTCTATATGCTTTTATGTCAACTGAAGACGCGTTGATTAACGAATAGAGTTCAACGAGTGTCATATCCCCGTCAACATTTCTGTTTCAATGGTCAGACGCGACGTAAATGTTGGTGTCATGTGCTTTACGACTGCATCTTATATACATAGCTTACGGAAGACGAGAAAATTCCAGAAAAATAGGTTTAGCCTTCTTGTTCGACTGGAAATTTTATTTTCTTAAATGTGTTATAGTCAAATTTTAAGTAGAATGAAATTCGTCATGTTGATTTGATAGATTGTTTAAAAGTAATAATGGTCAAAATCATCCACTCAACAATGTTTCCGGCTGATAATGACGGGAACTTTTATAGTGGCAAATGTAATCACACCTCTGATGAAAAAACACCGTTAAATTAATTGTCTCTTAAATTCAATATGATAAATATTCCTGAGTAAATCACATGTTTTACGTAATTCTTTACCTATCATTCAAGGCAAGTTCAGCATTCGGTGTAACTTCATTTGGATTTTATTCGCGTGAGGGTTCTTGCATAAGCAAGTTTTTCAGGTTCCTATAAAGTATTTTACGAATTTAAAAAAACAATACTCCATACAACAATTTATACACGAAAGCCAGGGAAGTGACTTGTATTTTCTTACTTTTAATACTTGCTTCTCAAACGGAGTTTTTTCAACACAAGCACTCAGCAGAGTTTTGACAAGAGTTTTCTTGCGAATTCTTTTTGAATGTATCGACGACGCACTAGGCTGAACTAGCGACCAGTTTTTTGAGTAGGTAGAGTATATAGCTTAATTACCTTGAACTTTACGCACGCCTTTCGTCTCATTACTGCCACTGTCGAGCGTTTTGGTGGTGTCAAATGTATTTCTACAAATTTTGATGGTCAATTCTAGAGCTATGCTTTTTTCTGAGGTTATGTAGATTTTCTCTTAAGCCATTTGTGAAAAGTTAATCATCCATTGGAGCTGTCTTATCTTGATTACATTCATTTTAGTTTTTGAATATGGTCGTGCTCTGTATAACACGGTGGTGGGAACCACAAGTTCCCTTCTACGCATTAAATATCGTCTCATACGATCTTTCTTTCTTTCATGAGAGATAGGAGTGCAAGTTGCAAGAAGAATTGTCATCATGTATTACTTACTGACTTATCGAGGGTCAACAACTGCATTCACTCGCGAGGAAAATGCTTAAAAGGGCTTTTTTGGAGACAATGAATTTCTTTCTCTGAATTTTGCGAGTATTTGAACCATTTATAATTCAGTTTTAAGAATGTAGCTTAAAAATAGGTAAATCTTTTGAAATGATGGGTCGTTTTAAAACTTTAAACTTTACTGTGGATAACAGTCAAAAATAGGTAGAGCATCCTGTGCTCTGGATAGTTTGAGGCGCTATTTGGATTGTAACTGAAGAGTATACTCATGTTCGTTAGAATCTTGCAGGAACTTATTATGAAAATTTAATAAGAACAGATCAGGGACGATTATAATTTAGAAATAAACTTAGCACCACGAGTCAAAAGTGAGTTCAGAAAAGTGTCGTGTTTTACTATAGAAATATGGTGCTCTAGTATAAAAAGTTGAAGTTATCATTTTTTAATTAATAGAAACTAAACTCATTGTTTGCAAAGCAAAAAGATATGATTCAAAGTTATAAATATTGTTATAGCTTGGCGCTCATGTGAATGAATTCCCTCAAACTATTCTTAGAACTACCTCACTTCCCTAACGATGGTCGTTACGAATGACTTTAGGACACAGATGTCAGCTACAGTAAATCTGCTAGTAAATGCACACCTTGAGTCTGCTGGACCTTCATTTTGTATTCAAACTCCATATTTACCAAACCATTGTGATTCCTATTTAGTACCAGAGAGAACAATTAACCCTTAAAAGCACCGTGTGTCATAAATGATGTGAACCAACCTGTTACATATATTTATAAGGTATTCATCACACGTGTCTGTACTGCAGCTAATATCACTGTTGGTAAGTACCCAAACCCAACGAATTCAAAACACTTGCAGTTTAGTTACCAGAGTTACAATTTTGAATCTTTTTGATTAAATTTCTTGTATCCTATGGATTAAATATATTCATTCGAGGGTTAGCGTGTATAACTATTTGACACGAATCCAAACATTTAAAAATCGTAAAATTAATTTCCTTCTTTCAACTAGCTTCACACAGGTAGCAATATGTGCGTTCTATAGCGTCACTATCACACTAAATTCAGCGTCACAACCACACCAAGCTCAGCCTCACAACCACACCAAGCTCAGCCTCACAACCACACCAAGCTCAGCCTCACAACCACACCAAGCTCAGCGTCACAACCACACCAAGCTCAGCCTCACAACCACACCAAGCTCAGCGTCACAACCACACGAAGTTCAGCAGCTGCGTTCTGCACCCGTATGGATTCACTCTAATTACTCGCCTCTGTCATAACGCTCTCTCTAGCAGTCTGCACTGAACGTGATGCTATTTTGATTGGTTCACAATAACAGTGTGCTCTGAACTTACAGATACAAATGAGGCAGCAGCGTATCATTGCCGAGATTATTCTACTCTGAACGAGTTAAACATTAACTGAAGCAAGTGTTTATTTGCTCCTAAACCTCGCTGGAGGCTGTCAATCACGGTGCGGTTTTTATTAATGAGGAGCAAATTGTTAAGCTTTGTGCTATACGGAGCATGTTGCAAACTGAGACGTGCTATACAGGTGAAATGTGATGGCGGAAAATATTAACATTAACGGCATGTCAACACTCGAGCTCAAAACAAACAAGATTATGAGAGAGATTCTCAAACTTTATCCCATGTGCCTTTCCTCACTGTATTTGTTTTAACTGAAGTGTGTGTACATAACTGAAATGGCTGGCATGATTGAGGTGTACGTGTGTGATTGATGCCTTTACTTTAGACGGCATGGGACTTGGGTAGTAACACAAGAATGAACCAAACGGCTCGTTTTCACGTCGAAGGAAGCAGAGTGGGTCTTCCTGTCTCCAACTTTTTGTGGGTTAACATAAAGATGGTTAAATGTTCCATCCATAACAAAAACTAAGATTCATTCATTCAAATATTCAATAGGTTAGAGGAATTTATTGTATGGTTCAGTCGAACATTAACAGAAACCTATATAATTAAAAGCTGAAATACTTGACTGAATGAGTTTCATAGATTGAAATATAACTCTCAAGCCTACAGTAGTTTTACCGGTAACAAATAATTCAAATCAAGTGGTCTTCTTCGAAAAGGCTAATAGCAAAATATTGACTTCTCTACTTATACAGGGGGGCCCATATGTAAGGTACCTTTTTAAAACTATTATAGCTATAAAACTACAAATGGTAAAGAGATTTGGTTAATTCAGAATGAATAAGGAGATTTCAAATTTTTCTACGAGCGTATCAAGTCTACCGACAATCTAATACTAGGAATGGCCGTCCTGTGTTTTTATATTTATTTATTTTATATATATTTATTTATTTATATATATTTTTATTTATATATATATATTTCGTGTCAATTTCAAAAAATTTAGAGAGATCCAGAGCCTTACATACTCGAGTCCGTCTCGTGGATACCGAATTCCGCGGGGTATTGCCCTATGATTCGGGTACATTGTACCCGAATATGACACGAATTACAGAGTTAATTGCAGCAGTAGAAAGCTAAGTATCTTATTTTTCACTAGGAATGTTGTCATTAAAGAAATACTCAATTAAAACGTTTGTCCCTTGTAAATATATATAAAACTAAATATATTGTATTGCGTTCTTATATGTAATTTTATTTAATATCTTTCCAACAGTATTTACCATCAATTTTGGTGGCACGGGTATTGTCACAAAATCTCTGCCGTCATTTTTGACGGCTGGGTACACTAGTCACAACATATTGCCCAAAAAATTCATAAAATCCACCCCCCAAAATGAATCGCTACGCAATAGAACAGCGAGCAAAAATAGAAGAACTTTACTTCGGATGTAATTGTTCAGTTACTGCAGTTCAGAGGAATTACAGAAATATTGATGGTATTGGAAAAAGTCCTTCGAAGAAGTGCAGAAAAAACTGGCATTGAAATTTAGAGAAGCTGGGACAACAGCACACAGACAACGTTGTGGCAGGCCACGGACCACACGAACTGGTGATTCAATTCAGCTTGTTGCAACGAGTGTTGCTGATCGGCCCAAAACGTCAACTAGGAGACGTTCAATTCAAGTGGGAATATTACGTACCACTGCAACGTACTTTGGTAAAAAATCTAAAGTATCATCCATATAAAATTCAATTAACTCAAGAACTCCATCCTACGGACTACCAAAATCGATTGATTTTGGGAAGAGATTTCTGCAGTTTGCAGAAAATGAAAACTTTTTAAAGAATTTAATAATTACTGATGAGACACATTTTTTTTGATACCTGGAATTGGAGATAATAACAGAGATTACCTTTTTCCAACAAGATGGAGCTACAGCGCACACAGTGAAAGAAACAATGCAAATGTTAAAAGCAATTTTTTCAAACAATAATTTCTCGTTTTAGTGATATACCGTGGCCGCCTCGATCTCCAGATCTAAATGCTCCCGATTTTATTCTCTGCGGATACTTAAAAAAAATGTTTACATTGAAATGCCTGATACTTTACAGCAATTGAAACTAAACATCATTCAAGAGATCAACAACATTTCACCGGAGAAATTAAGGAAAGTAATAAACAGCACCGTTGAAAGAGCGCGCCATTGTTTGACTAATAATGGAGGTCATTCAAAAGATATTGTATTCCATAGTTAAACGTATTTTATTGTTTCATTTATAAATTTATATTAAACTTTGAAATTTCTTCTTCCATTCTAAATTAACCATATCTCTTTACTATTTTTAGTTGTTTAGCTATAACAGTTTTAAAAAGGTACCTTACTTATGCACCACCCTGTACAATGATTCCAGAGCCTTGACAATTTTTTTGATGTGCTGTAAAGTACAAAAAGAATCTTAAAAATGGCTCAAGCTAAGTGCGATTCATTCTTAATGCTGTAAATTCCTTGGGAAATTATTTCATCAGAAAATTATAACAAATTCTAGCTGCCATCAGTACATTCCTACTGGAAAAGTTCTAGTGGCTACTGTGCGTGAATTCAGTGTTTGAAAAGACCAATCGTTCGATTCGCCCGTCCAGTAGCAGGACACAGGAAATGAATAAAGCCTACGGGTGAATTGCCCTCGAGAAGTGGCCTGCTGTAAGCCTCAGGGTGTGTTGAAGTCGAGCAGCAAGTGTGGAGGTGCTGGAGGCTCAGCTGGAGGCCAACTGACTTAAGCCTAGAGCGAGGTGAGCTGTACGAGCCCTTACACACATGCGCTTCTGAGCGACCCCTGCGCTACTTAAACGGTTCACTCCCATAAATAACTTTATTTTATCTGATCTCTATTCAGGTAGAGGTGGCTGCAGAGGCGACATGAAGCATGTTTTTTTTTAATTACTGATGCTTTTGTCCCATGAGTGCATATATGAGTGTATTTCCAAACTAGTTAGGATAGAATAGAATAAGACAGAAACAAGCCATTTGGCCTATTCTTGGATTGATACCCTAGTCCCATGCTCTCTTAAGTAAAGGTATCAATCATGCACGTACACCCCAATCTGGTAAGTAAATTCAGTCACGGACACGCGCTTCACTCACGCACAGGCATTTCAGTCACGCACTGGTCCCAGGAGTTAGGGACATAAAATAAGTAAGTTATAATATTTGGGGTTTCGGAATCTAATATTTTTTGAGATGATTGTTGAATGTGTTCACAGTGCCAGCAGAAACGAGTGACTAGTCTATTTATAGAGTGATTTGTTTCAACTCGAATAAGATGATCTATTATTGTTTGGGTTATCATTTCTAAAGAAAAATCTCACTCTGATCGATTTTACGCGAAGTTGGAATTACTTTCGATCGATTGCTGTACCTTATTTATCAAGAATTATAACCTGTCCCGTATTGATTTTCAACTAATCAATTCATGAATAAATAATATACATAATACGCACATGAATAATCTTAAACTGCACTTGCCATTGCTTTGTGAGGAGCTCTCAATAATACATTAACAATTTCAATTAATATATTATGCATTCAGAATATTTACCTGTGCGTTAAAAAGTGAGACCTGCAGTGTCCATGACACTTGATTATGACTTCAGGTCCTCAATTAGCTCAGAAAGTTACATTAGCTTATTGATAATGAATGCATGTATATATATATATATATATATATATATATATATATATATATATATTTATGTAGCTTTTTATCTTTTCAGGCGGTCTTACAACAACAAGGCAAAAACAGATAATGAATCCAAGCTACAAAATTTTTTAATCCACTAGTGACTTGCGAGTAAAAAATTCATCTATGTTTTTAGTGAATTTCATTCGTTCGTTTGCCAGTCGGTGCCTCCTATCAGAGGAAGTTTCCGTGTTAAAGGGGAAGAATGCTGATAGCAGAAAAAATCCCGCGTTTTAAAGTAATTCACTGCCTTTGATATTCACACTGCAGCGGGTGAAAAACATGCATTCATATTATGTGAAACAAATGTTCAAAAAAACATATTTTTGATACGCCAATAACAGTAATCTAACTACATTTTTAGAGCCCTAAATTCAAAATGTGAAATTTCTTTTATCATTCCAATCGAGCTTAACACCAAACACATGCATCTTACGATGTAATAAAAGCAGTCGTGTATTTATTCATATATGCACGTTAAATCGCTTTGGTTTTCAAATTAATTTCGAATGTATAGTAATGTGGCAGCAATTTATTTGCAGTATTCTCAAGATTTATTAGCCTAATATAAACACTTTATATCAGCTTCTTAGAAAAGTCTTGTTTTAAATTGACATTCTTATCTAATTCAATAAAGAGAGGAACAGGAAATCTACTATATGATAATACACAGTTTGTTGCTCGCTTGCTTGCTTGCTTGGTCCGTCGTTCTGCCACGCTCTAAAAAATTTAGATACGAGGAAATTCTTTGGGGTATACATGTATTGTAAGCATTGTATTGTGGATACCAAAGGCACATCTTTCAATGTGGAAACTCCTCAAGACCGGCGTTCACTGGCAAATTATGTGAAAAAGTTCAGTAAAAAAAGATGTAAATTCTCACGTGTAGGTCTACAAGTTCTGCTATATAATAATCCACAGTTTGTTGCTTGCTTGCTTGCTTGCTTGCTTGGTCCGTCTGTCAAGCTCTTAAGGATTTACATAGGAGGAAATTCGGTAAGGTATACATGTATTGTAAGCATTGTATTATGGATACCAAAAGCACATCCTTCAGTGTGGAAACTGCTCCACAAAGCCTGAATCTACAGGCAAATAAAATTAAATAATTCAGTAAAAACAAATTAATTTTCACGCGAGCGTCTACTAGTATATTTATAGACAATAAAATATACAAGACTGATTTTAGTATCTAGAACGGAATTGGTTGGCATTCAAATAGTTATTTATATACTAGTAGACCCACACGTGAAAATTCACGTGTTTTTTCTGAATTTGTTCGTGTTATTTGCCAGCGGGCGCGGGCTTTGCAAAGGAGTTTCCATATTCGAGGATGTGCCTTTGGTATCCACAATACAGTGCTTACGATACACGTATTTAAACGATCGAATTTCCTCCTATCTAAATCCTTAAGAGCGTGACAGAGATATGGACCAAGCAAGCAGGTAAGGAAGCAAGCAAGCAAACAACAAACTCTGTCTTATTTTATCTACATCAAGGACTACTATAAACAAACAAACAAAACAACAAAAACGTATATTTCCAATAAAGTTGGTACATAAGAAATGTAACAGCATTGGTTTTTAAAAATGCCTTATCATAAAATCCTTAAGTGGTAGGTATTCTATGCGTAGTATCATAGATGATAGAACAGCAGTACCTACGGGTATACATGAACATTCACATCA
>VCRD01001555.1:0-11683 GCA_006783055.1 Trinorchestia longiramus | reverse complement strand
AGACCTCAGCAATTAAGACCTCGCCCATGGATCATCGCACACATCCCAGGATCGTCGCATGGAGCTCACCATCATCCTTACTCTAAGAATGTTAACCTTAAGAATTTAAAAACCAATGTACTAAATGTCTATGTACTGTGTACTTGATTGGAAATAAAGATTGTTATATAATAATACCGTTTGTTGCTTGCTTGGTCCGTCTCTCTGTCGTGCTCCTAAGGATTCAAATAGAACGAAATTCGGTTGGTGTACATGCATGTACTGTAAGCATTGCATTGTGGATACCAAAGGCACATCCTTCAATGTGAAACTCCTTTGCAAAGCCCGGGTCCACTGGCAGCACGATCGAAAAAATTCAGCAAAAAACACGTGAATTTTCACGTGTGGGTCTACTATAATAGTATATGTATATATGCGGATATATACGTACAGGGTGTCCCAAAAAAGTTTACCCAATTTCAAATAATTATAATTCAAAAACTATTAAAGTTGGGAAAATTTGGATAGTTGCATGTTGTTTGTCGACTATTTCTCTATCTGTGATGAGAAATTTCATGAAAAAATTTGAAAGCATATTTTTGCAGCATTATTTTTAATAAGAGACACTGAAAACATGTTTGTGCACAATATCTAAAATACACATTTTACAGTTAGACTGCTCCTTTCAAGGATTCTTTATGTTGTATCATGGATACGGTTTTGTACGAAATTTCCCATTAATACGGTATCGTCAAGTTTTATTGTCACTAATTTTATCCTTCAATGATCCAACCATCAAGATGCAACTTACAAAAGAACAAAGGATCTTCATAAAATAGTTGTGAATTTTTTAGATAGCAACAGTAATCAACATGTTCAAGAATTATTTCAAGAGCGCTTACCTGAAAGAAATTCTCCATCAAAGGTGACCATCTGGGAAAATGTCAGGAAGTACAAAACTGAAGGAACCAGCCTAAATCTAAACAAAGGTCGATCAGGCCGCAAGAGTACTGAACGAGCACCAGAAAATGTCGAAATTGTTCACCAAACACTGTTAGCAAATCCAGACATTTCTTCAAGAAAGAATGGATTGAGCAAAAGTCAAAGCACATTCAACAGAATTGTAAAGTTAGAATTGAAATGGCATCCTTAGAAAATGCACGTGAGACATAAACTACTAGATACTGATCTTCCTCGCCGGCTAAATTTTGCTCAGTGGTTTCTGTAAAAAAATGATCGATATTTTGAAGACATTGTGATTGGAGATGAGGCCGCGTTTCATCTAAATGGCAGAGTTAATAGCCATGATGTTCGCAGATATGCACCCAAGAACAATCCTCCTGACTTTAACTACGATGTTGAAATTTCTAGAGAAAAAGTTTCAATTTGGATGAGACTTTGTGGAAACGGATGTCTTCTGGGTCCTTTATTTTTACAACAACAATTTAGATGGATTGGGATACTTTGCCCTAATAAATAATATGATAGTTCCAAGACTCCAAGAAACCCAAGGAAATAGAATTAATAGAACGTGGTGGATCCAGGACGGTGCTCCTGCTCACAGAACTATTGCTGTAAGGGAAAGACTGAATGAGCTATTCGAAAATCGTATTATCTCGAATCAGCGTATTGAGTGGCCACCCAGATCCCCTGATTTGACTCCCTGTGGTTTTTTCCTATGGGGACACTTAAAAAGTAAAGTTTATAATTCCCCACCAAAAGACATCGATGATCTGAAGTAAAGATTTGAACAGGAGGTGAATCTGCTTCGACAAGATAATGCTCTGATAAGAAGAGTTATAAATGCAATGAGAAAGAGAATGCAACTGTGTCCTGAAAGAAATGGAGGGTACATCTAAGGGAAGTAAAGGAACAAATTTTTAGGTCTTTTTTGTTTGAAATTACATTTGCCTCTCATTAATAATAAATTGTTAAAAGTTGTTTAAATATTATTGAACACCTTTAAATTCGTATTTTAGATATTGTTCACAAACATGTGTTTAGTGTCTCTCATTTAAAATAATGCTGCAAAAAAGTGCTTTCAAATTTTCTCATAAAATTTTCATCACAGATAGAAAAATGGTTGACAAACAACATGCAACTTTCTAAATTTTCCTAACTCTAATAGTTTTTGAATTATAATTATTTGAAATTGGGTTAACTTTTTTTTGGGACACCCTGTATAGATTTTAGCCGAAAATCCGTTGGAAAGGACAGAGATTGAACAACAAGTGACACCGCGTCCGGGTGACTCTCCTCTCATTGCTTCGCCGGAACATTGAATAGAGGTGTACTAGTTTTCGAAGCCTCAAATAAACACGACAAAGAAGAACACTGAATAGCTTCATCGACTAGTTTTCGCAACCCCAATAGACACGACATAGAAGAAGACGAACAGCTGCGTTGACTAGTCTTCAGAGCTCATATAAACACTAATAAAGGAGAATCAACACCAAACCAGAACAGTGTTCATTGTTGCGGTCAGTATGCGAACTGCACCCGGGTTGATAATTTACGGTTTATATATGTATATAAACTAGGTGGAACACGAATAATGATTTTCAGGGCCTATTCTATTTGTACAAGTATATATATCCTAGAATGTTCTTGTGCGCGTTTGGGCCGTATTTACACTGTAGCTGAATGGTAAATGATATGAGCTGTAGGGTAGAAAGTAGAGCGTCTCGCGTTGTGGTGTTGAAATGTTATGTTTTCTTCATAATTATATATGAGCAGTATCGATTGAATGACAATTGAATGACAATTGAATGCTTTTAACTGACCATATGAACTTTAATAAGGCTGTTTTGCACAATTTATTTTGCAAGGTTGTTTTTTCTTCAGATCAGCTATTGTATGAAATTTACTAACAAATGTTTGCATTTATTGATGTAACAATTTGATTTGTATATCTGTTGAAATTTCGCAATCGTATACAGGATGTCCCCAAAAATGTAGTCACTCTTTTGCTAGTCAAATACTCATATATTTTTTTTCATTTAGGTGTTAATTTACATAAAAATAAATTTAAGAACAATTTTAAATTTAAAACAATTTAATGTTAAATTTGAAAAAAATCAAAGAAAACTTTAATGTGCTCACTATGGTCTAATCTTGCCCTAGTAATGGGTAGTCAAAGTGAGGTTTTTTTGAGTAAATCCTGTAGTTTGGAAATTAATTTCTGTGTGCAAGGTATGAAATTGAGGAGCATTTGAATAAAAAAAATTTAAATTCAGAGGTTAATGTATTACAGAGCATGTGCCATTAGAATTAATATGAAACAGGATAGCTTTTTGGAGCTGCATTCACAAATCATTACCTGTACATTATTTATATAACTCAATAATTTATTACATATGTTACCACCTGTATTATTCATTTCAGTCATGTGAATGGCTGTGCAACATAGTTCGAATTCTACTTCTTTTTCTTCATTTGTCTTGGGATAAAATTTTTGGTGTAAAATTTCATTGAAAATCATTATTTTGTTAAAGGATGCCTACCTAACATAATTAGGTAAATATTTCATTATAAATTTTTACCAGTTAGTGTTATCCTTCAACACCTGTTAGAACAGTTATGCTAAATAATAGGAATGTTTGGCTTTATATTTAGTTTGTATCCAACAATCACAAATAGTTGGATATCTCTTACAATTATTTCATAACACATTTCTATGCTGTCCAAAACCAATAACATGATTCTCCTGGTAATGTATTTCAGAAATGGTTCTGAAGACTGTATGGTGCTATGCATCAAGAAGGACTGCTCAGCAATGGATGTCCTGCACCCTCCCACTGCTGTCGGCTAGCTCAGAGTGTCGTCCAGTGCGTTTGTTCAACGCCAACAAGGTGGGAATGCCTTTCTTTCTTTTACAAAAGTAAATTTCTAATAACTATGTGTGCATAGATTTAATGACAATGTTAGAGGTAACAAAGAATTATTGCTTATTATTTTATTCATTGAAACTACTATTTTTACAATATATATTCCTAAATATATTCATCAAGTATTAATATAAATTTAATGATTAGATTAAGTTCTTGTAAAAAAGTGTACTTCCAAGTTGAATATTATGTCATCTGGATATTAACAACAGTTGTTGCTAATTGATCCATGTGAAGCTACAATTCTATAGCCCAAAATAAGCATTCCAGCTTTGAATTAGCATCTCCTTGTTGCTCCATTGAAGGTTGTGGGATGATAACATATAAATGATTTTTTATTAAACCTTTGTATTTCTTATTAACTGATGCAATTGGAACAAGTGCTAAATTTTAGCATAAGTAGATTTAATGTTTCTTTTGGTATTGAATATAAAAACAGCTGAAAATCATTGATTTGGTTAGTCTTTTATTACAGCAAATTGTAAGTAGAAACAAAAATCATCTTTTAGATGAAATTGTGGTCAAAGAAACTTCTTGTAGGTAAGTTTTTTACTCCATGATGGACTCATTTGAAGAATGTTCATTGCAGTTGATCTATAATTCTTGTGAAGAAAGAGTTTTTTATTTCATAATTAGGTGGAATATTTTCCTTCTCATGGCTGGGAAAAGTAGTGCTCTTTACTATTAATACTGCTGATCTATATATGTGTGTGGTACCCTAAGAATATTTCTATTTATTGGTATAATTTTTTAACTTTTCATCATACATGTACTTAATTTCCAGTATTGGATCCAATAGGGTTGCTGTGCTGCTAAATTACATTCCTAGAAAGGGCTTCATATGAGAGTATGTTCTCGATATTCTCACTTTGAATTCATGCGTGTCTGATTGTAGTAGTATGTATATAAGTAATGGCATGTTATTTAGTAATAGCTTAGTAGATGACTGCTATCCTTGTCAAGAAGTAAAATTGTCATTTACTGAACACACACGTGGCCACATTGTTAGTATTATTAACCCTTTCGATACCGTAAATCAGGTTTAAGTTATTTTTGTCATTTTTCCACTCGAATTGCTTCATTATAGGCTACATAAGCTTAGTAGTGGATCAAAATAAATATTTTTTCATAATTGTGAAAAATTTAATGGTGGCACTCACGTGTACCGTCAGTATTTTGAGAGTGCGTCAGCTGCGCAACTACGTCATGGATAACACCTACCATCTGAACAAAAAATGAGTAAATAATGAAAGTAAACATGTACATTATTTGTAATAAGAGTTTTTCTTTCATCAGAGAAGACTGTGCTCAGACATGCACGCAAAATCTCAACAATAATATCCATTTATCACAAATTGTGACTAGAAAAAAACATTTTTAATTTTTTTTGTAAAATATAGTTGCATAACACTGTATTACTAAAACATGATTTCCTTAACTGAGAAGCTATAAATACAATACATTAAAACAGGATCAATATCAAAATACGATAGTCAATATTGTTTTCCATGAGTTAGAAGAAAGTAATAGCAAGATTACGATTGTTTTTCTCTTAAAAAAACTGGTTTAGAGTGCGATGCAACTGGCAATATTTTCTTTCGAATTAGCAATTATATACGTCGATATTACAAGGCCATTTACTGATGATGAAATTCACTGTAGCAATTTCTTGAAGAATTGATGCACGGATGGATGCCGCAGTGCGAACATTTACTAGCTGGACGAGTCTGAATGCCCTTTCTACTGCAAACTTTGCATCTTCTCCTGCTGTCAGTAAATTCAGGCTGGTGGATTCCCACATTAGCAAATCTCACAGAGTCAGGAATGGAATACTTGATTTTTCGTCGCTTTGGTGTACCCGGAGAGGCCCTTTGTTCAGCAAATGCCAACAGTGCGAGTCCAACCTCGCTGCGAAATTCTAGAAGAGACGATTCTTGAGGTAACTGCTCCTGACACTGCACATAAGCATTGACTACTGACATGCCCAATAACCCAAAAAACAGTCTGTGCCACCATTTTGGATTTTTTCTGTCACTCCGTACAGCTGTCGGAGCACGTCGTGCTTATCAACGCCCCCATGTGCTTATTGTAGTCATCCACAATGGTTGGGCATGGAACATTCAATTTAGAGCCATCCTTATACCTCCTCTTCAATGATATCAATGCGAGAGTGGTACTAGTGTGTACCGCCAGTAAAGCAGAAAAGATTTTTCCCTGCGTTTAGTTTCTACGGCTGCAAAATTGGAGTGGTACTTATAAATATGTACCATCAGTATCGAAAGGGTTAACTTATTTACCATATATTCAGATTCCACCTTATTCAAATTTTGACTATAGTTTATGGATTCTACTAATTTCAGTCATAGATAATGATTAACAGACGTTTATTTTGTTCTATTTTGTTTGATATTTAGTTAATTCTTATATTATTAGCCTTTGCTCACTTTCATTTCATTTCAGCCCCTGCACCTGCAGGCCAGTCTACGCTTCTGTAGTGCAGCTGTGCCCAAGAAGAGCAGTGTAATTGTTCAGAAAGATCACTGCAATGTTGGAACCATTGGTAGGTTCTACTTTCCTTGAATAGTGTATTTATATACAGTAGAAGTCTTTTTAACCGGCACCCATGGGTCTTTACAGTTGCTGGTTAATATCACCCAAGTAACCACAAACAATTCTTAGACATGCTAGACATAAAAGGAAAACAATATCATTTCCTTAAAGCAGTTAAAGAAGAAAAAACATAATGAATAAATATATAAAGCTTGGCCAGTGAGTGCCGGTGTAAGAGAATTCTACTGTTTACAATAATTAGACCTTGGTACTTTAAGTATTGTGTGTGGAACCAAAGATGAGTCAGGTCATTGGCTCAAACTATGAAACTGGCTCACAGACATACAATACATCTTGGCCCTCTTGGGTTAATAGCCAGCCTGATGTGAAGCTTCCAGCTATTAGGCTGACAAGTGTTATGTTATTGGGTTCCTATTCTCTTTCTCACTCTTAGGTGAATGACAAGCCTGGTGTGAAGTTTATGACTAGTAGGCTTACAATTGTTTGTGGGTTCTCACTCTTGAATCCTCATATTTGTTCTTAAGAAATTGTGTAAATGATGCTAAAAACTAGTTTTAGATCTCATAATTTTTTGTGCATTGCTGTGATTATTCGTTTTAGTTATCAGGTTTGGAATGACTCTGTGTTGTGAAATATCGGGCATATCGACGTTTTTGGTTATAATTTGTGGTACTACCAGCATTGAAATTACCCTCAATCAATGGTAATGACAATACATACTCAAAATTTATGAAATGCCTGATATTTTACAGCACAGTCATTCCAAACCTGTTGTGTGATTTGATATTTTAGATTAGATAATTTTCCTATATTGTAGCATTACTAAATTGTAATTGCAGAATTCAAAAGTGCTTATTCTTCCGACAGGAATAATCTTAATACACACTCTGAAACTTCTCCATACATTTTTGTCGCTACACTATAATGGTTCTTAAATTTTGTTTCACAAATAAATTCTTTTTGATTTATATTTTTTCTATCTAACAATAATTCTCTTATTGAGTTTAGTTTCCAGGGCTTGTGATTTTGTGCAGTGCAGAGAATTTGGGACTGAAAATATCACAGGATGGAAAATCAAATGTGTTACAGAAACCATTAATAAGAAACATCTTAAGTAAGACAGGGTTCAATAAATGGAGAATGCCAAAGTTCTAGCGTTGTGCGCAGTGTTGGGTTCCTTTCAAATGAAGAATATTATGGTATGGGAATACTATAGCATGAATGTATGGGCATATTGACGATCTATGTGTTTGAAAAAAGGATGAAAAAAGTAATATGAATCTTAATGCACAAAAATCGAAGCATAAAACTATGAATGAATACTGTGTTTTGCTTAAAATTTACTGTTTTCTAAGGTGACTAGACAGTTCCCATGAAAATTCCTCGATTTAGATTTGACTAATTTGTATTCACACAAATGTATTAAAGATACATTTGACAAATTTATTAAAGATTTACGAGGAATTATTGGGTTTTCAATGAATACTTTTTATTGTTATATACAGAACTTCTGTTCTGTATCTTATCTCCCGATAATATGGCCTAGATAGTACTCGTTTAAATTACCGGTTGAAAAGTGATCAAATTAAGCATCTATGCAACAAAATCAAATTTTTAGTTGTACCCGTTGTACTATTATAATCTGAATATTTTCATGAATACATACAGAACTTCCATTCTGTACCGTATTTACCGATAACATGGCCGTATAAGAGAAGAGTTCTGATAACGGGAAAAATTGCGTGTTTTATACTGATCCGGCGTCTGATCCACTATACAATGGTTGTAATACTTGCATTCCCGTTCCAATTTCAGCTCATTTTTTCTTCAGTAATAAATAGGAAGTACAGTAGAATTCCTTTAAACCGGCACTCGCTGGCTAAGCTTTATATATTTATTCATTGTTTTTTTCTTCTTTAACTTCTTTAAGCAATCGATATTGTTATCCTTTTATGTCTAGCGTGTCTATGAATTGTTTGTGATTACTTGGGTGATATTAACCGGTAACTGAAGTCCCATGGGTGCCGGTTAAAAAGACTTCTGCTGTAATGGGACGGACACAAACAGATAAAGACACAGTGATGGATAGTCGATTGTACCGGGTGGCCCATAAGTAAGGTACTTTTTTAAAACTCTAATATTAAGAATGACCGCCGTGTATTTATATATTTATCTTTTTATAAGTTTCCTGTCATTTTCAAAAAAATAGAGAGATCCAGAGCCTTATATACTCGAGTCCGTATCGTGGATACTGAGTTCGGCGGGGTATTGCCCTATGATTCGGGTACATTGTACCCGGATATGACACGAATTGCAGAGTCAATTGTTGCAGTAGAAAACTGTCTTCGTTTTCATTAGGAATGTTGTCATTAAAGAAATACTCAATTAAAACCTTTGTCCTTTGTAAATATATATAAAACTAAATATATTGCATTGCGTTCTTATATGTAATTTTATTTAATACTAGTGTACCCAGCCGTCAAAAATGACGGCAGAGATATTGTGATAATACCCGTGTCATCAAAAATGATGGCAAATACTGTTGGAAAGATATTAAATAAAATTACATATAAGAACGCAATGCTATATATTTAGTTTTATATATATTTACAAAGGACAAACGTTGTGATTGAGTATTTCTTTAATGACAACATTCCTAGTGAAAACTAAGACACAGTTTTCTACTGCTGCAATTGACTGCAATTTGTGTCATATTCGGGTACAATGTACCCGAATCATAGGGCAATACCCCGCCGAACTCGGTATCCACGATACGGACTCGAGTATATAAGGCTCTGGATCTATCTAATTTTTTTGAAAGTGACATGAAACCAAGGACTACTATAACTAGGACGTGCATCGCCATGTAGCTAACTACGGTAGCGGAGGCCAGTTCACTGACTTCAGTTAACCCCTATCTGTCATAGTGCGAACATTGTCGTAGTCTGTCGCTCGGTTTGAATCGGACATTGTTGTTTGTTTCGAGGCACATTGCTGCATTTCTAAGTGGATACTGTTTGTTTACAAAGTTTATTACTAATTATATGTATTAAAAATGCCGAACAAGTGTGGGGTTGTGTGAACAAGTGAAATCCCTCCCAGTATCTTCAATGTGCCTGCTTCATGTCTGCCATCTCCAGAACCTGCATCTCGCCCGGCGAAAGTGGAAGACCAACAACTGAGGTATTTTCTTCAGAAGGATAAGATTACTTAATTTGTTGCTTTCAAACCTGAACGTAACCTGCAGAAGCAGTACAAGAACTTGGTTATTTCAAGATCGAAAGAAAGGCTTGTGTGTTTGTTCATGACCGACAACTTCAGTGAGTGCAGCCTGTCTGTGATTTTCGAAAACAAGCTCACTTTGTGTTCCCCACTAACGCTCAGTGCGTTCAAGAACGGCATTAGTGTATCACTGTTTAAGATACTTCATCCCAACAATGGTTTGAGATCGTATACGCAGTCCGACGAAACTGTGCGCTTGGCAATGAACTATGTATGACATCCCGTTTAACAAAACGATCCATAATGTTGTCACCCTTCAAGCTCACACGTCAGCCTATGTCGACACCGAGAAGAAGTTGGTATTTTTAACGTCTGTTGGAACTTTTATCACAGAAGCAGTTTTCTATGAATGATTGTATTGCTCTTCAATCATACCCGAAGTGTAATTATGAACAGCTCAGAGACTTTTTGATGCTGCCATGCAAACGCAAGCTGCAATACATCACTTCATCTATTGACAAGGATCAGGTGCTGAGGGAAACATTTGACAAAGTCCAGACACTGCAACAGAAGAATGTGTTTCTCTTGGTAGATGAAGTACAGATTCGCCCAACTGTNTGGGTTGCTGAGTGGCATGGCCGAGAACAACAGAGACTGCAAGGCCACTTCTATTCTAATCACTAGGTAATTGCAGTGCCACAGCCAAGCATCCTCTTGACAACGAGCATGTCTGGTTTCTCCTTTTTAACACAGTATATCTGCTAAACAACTGGAGCTACATCTGCTAAACAACTGCATCCGCAACAACTGGATCAGTGAGAAGGGCCACAAGATCAGTCTTGACAATGAAACACGGCATCATTTGCAGACATCAAGGAACTGTACGAGTCAAAGAAAGGCAGTATTCTGACGACGACTACTACACTCACTCAATTTGCTGTCAACCCCTCAGAGAAAGACTAGCAGAAGAATGAAGTCTTTCAGACCTCTGTCAAGAAGGCCCGGTTGGCTGGCTAATCGCTGCAGTTTGGTAGGTTTTTGCTTCTATGTCTGTTTGTTTATATGCGTGAATGTTTGTATGTTTGGTTGTTTGCATTGGAAAAGATTTAACTATAATCAACTTGTTAAGTCTAAAACTGCAGCAACTCGGCTTTCTATAAAGTGGCCACTAAGCTCATACAATAATACATGTTAAATCCGGTTAAAATTGGTATTTCAAAGCATTACAGTGCGTCAAACTATTTAAAATTCATTGTAAAACCTTATTATCCCTTCTATTGCTTGGAAGAAGTAATTTTTGATCAATTTGTCCGATAGAAAATGTTATGTAACTAAGGCAGCAATGGCCTCCGCTACCGTAGTCAGCTACATGGCGATGCACGTTCTGGTTATAGTAGTCCTTGCACGAAACATATAAATAAATATATAAACACACGACGGTCATTCTTAGTATTAGATTAGATCTTTCCAACAGTATTTGTCATCATTTTTGATGGCACGGGGATTATCACAAAATCTCTGCCGTCACTTTTGACGGCTGGATACACTAGTTATATCTATAAAACTACGAATGCTTAAGAGATTTGGTTGATTCAGAATGAATGAGGAGATTTCAAAGGTTTCTACCAGCGTGTCAAGTCTACCGACAATCACAACATATTGCCTAAAAAAATCATAAAGTCCACCCCCCCCAAAATGAATTGCTATGCAATGGAACTTTACTTCCGATGTAATTGTTCGGTTATTGCAGTTCAGAGGAATTACAGGAATATTGATGGTATTGAAAGGAGTGCATAAAAAATTGGTATTGAAATTTAGAAAAACTGGAACAACAACAGACAGACAACGTTGTAGCAGGCCACGAACCATACAAACTGGTGCTTCAATTCAGCTTGTTGCAACGAGTGTTGCTGATTGGCCCAAATGTCAACTAGGAGACGTTCAATTCAACTTAGAATGTGACGTACCTCACTGTGACTTCCATCTTCTTGACACTTCCTCCCTTCTGGCTCTTCCTCCCTTCT
>VCRD01001554.1:108034-129297 GCA_006783055.1 Trinorchestia longiramus | reverse complement strand
AATTTTCAAACCTTAAGATTAGTCAGATGTATGTTCCACAAGATTGTTCACAATGACTTTATTTTACAAAAAACAATAACAAAAATAATTTAAATGTTTTGAGCTCGATATTAATAGCCAGAAATTTACCTTTGTTACCCACAAAACAAAGAATGGTGCACAATTTTCTTTGACGAGAACACCAACCAATCACAAGTCACAACGATAACTCCAACCAATCACAATAGTTCTCTTATACGGATTTGGTAAACTGAGAGTAATCCATTTCACCTGAGCAGCATTACTACAGCCTTGGATCTGGTGTACTGGACTACTGCAAGTAGTGTACTTCACCTCGACGCCAACGCGACATGATTATACGTGATGACTAGACTAGAAGACAGTAGTCTACTCTTGCTCGACGATCCCTGGTTTTTGGCAAATGTGTCGGGTAGTCTACTAATGCTTTCCACCCTTCATTTGCCGTACAGTCTCAGCGAACTCGTTCATATGATACGAGGGTAATTCAAAAAATACACGGAATACTCCCGTGATCCGAGTGCCAACAAGATAAAGTATGTTCGAACATGTCAGTCAGAAAGAACCTGATCTTGGCTATTTAACAGTTGCTAGCAATCAGCATTTGCCAGGAAACGAAGCCGTGAGATGATAATTGATAAAAGGTAGTTTTTTGCCCTGTGGAGAACGAATATCATTTTCCTTATTTTGCCCTTTAAGATAAGAACCAACATAAATTTTTTTGTAGAGTTTGGTTGGAAAGGAACAAATATCATTCAAGCTTTGCAGAAGATTTATGGTGATCATGCTCCGAAAAAAACTTGTATTTACAAATGGGTTGAAAGATTTCCAGATGATAGAGATGGGTTGAAGATGATGAGGGTCGTGGAAGACCAACAACCTCGAAAACTTTTGAAAACGTTTATGCTGTTAGGAGCCTAGTTGAAGAAGATTGGAGATTGACAGTTTATCAGACAGCTCAGTCTTTGGGCATATCGGTTGGTTCAGCTCATTCGAATCTGTATGAGAATTTAGGCCTCAGCAAGCTATCGTCATAATGGGTCCCAAAAGCGTTACGCCCAGATCAGCTAAATCTTAAAAGTGGATTGTCAACGGCAGTTTTGATCAAAACTGAAGCGAAGGAAGACAAATTTTTCATTCGAATCATCATTGGGAATGAAACATGGATTTACCAGTTTGATCCTGAAACAAAACAGCAGCCAAAACAATGGCTTCCACGCGGATCATCTGGCCCAACCATATTCAAATCTGAAAGGTCTGTCAACAAGGTAATAGGAATCGTTTTCTGGAACTTTGAAGCAGTTGTACTTGTAGACTTTTTAGAATGTCTAAAAACTGTCACATGAGCATATTATGTAGAAGTTTTAAGAAAATTGGAAGCACAATTAGCTAAAAAGTATCCAGGAAAGCTGCATCGTGGAATCCTCTTCCATCACGACAACGCCCCAGCGCATTCTTCACGCATTACAGAAGAAGTTTTGAGAGAATTTTGATGGGAATTGCTGCCACATCCACCTTGTAGCCCAGACCTAGTCCTGTCTGACTTCTTTTATTCCCGAAACTCAAAGAACAGATGAAAGGCGTCCATTTTAATATCACTGCTGAAGTAAAACACGCAGCAAAAACATGGCTCATAAAGGGGTCTGCAAATTTTCTCAAAAATGCTCTAAAAAATGAAAACACAGCTTGAGAAGTGCATCGACCTTGATGGAGGTTATGTTGAAAAATAAATCCATTGTATAGAAAATTTAATAAAGAGTTTAAAAATTCAGCAGTTTTTTAATGCCCCTCGTATTCAATGTCACGTAATGCTGACTCGTTTTACTGTTAGAAGTTTTTAATCACAATGTTTCATACGTTTTCAAAGCCATTTCTATTTCAATTTTGATAGAATAAGTCTATTATTGAGAAGTCACAATTCCTAATACATAACTAACTTCAGTGTTTACTCGCGAAGACTTAACTGAAACCCCGCAGCCTTATTCTTTAAATCCTCAGCAAATCCTGACAGATGGCGTATTTATAGTAGGAGAGTGAGAAAAACAGCTCAGCATTTAAACTCACGTAAATCAACAGAACCCAACGGCCTTGCTCCCCGGATAATCGAAGAAACAGCCGAAGTAATAAGCGAACCCTTGACAAACATCTTCAATTGATCACTTGAAACTGGGAAAGTTCTGGAAGTTTGGAAGCAGGGCAAATGTCACTCCTATTTTCAAAAAGGGGAACAAACAAACCCGTACTAACTATTGTTCAATCAGCCTACATAAATCCGTCATCAGTAAAACAATAGAAAGACTACTTAAAGTCTGTATAACAAAGCACCTTAATGATCAAAATCTTATTACTAAGAAACAGCACAGAATCAGGGGAAAACGTAGTTGCCTCACAAGCCTCCTTGATTTCTTTGGAAAAGTGGACAGCATATACGACCATACAAAGCCGTAGACCTTTTATATGTCTAATTTCGAAAAGCGTTCGACAAGGCTCGCCACAAAAGGCTCAAGGTCAAAGTGGAAGTGCATGAAATACAAGGTACAGTACCTACTCCCGATGGATAAGACACCGGCTCACTGGTCGCACTCAACGACTGATGATTCACAATCAAGCCAGTGATTCGAAGCACATAACATCAGGAATCCCTCAAGGCAGCGTTTTAGATCCCCTTTTCCTCATCATCTACATCAATGATCTTGATATTGGAATCATCAATGAAATCAGCAAATTTGCCCAGGACGCAAAACTCTGCCATAAAGCATTTACCAAAAGGGACAAAGTAACTATCCAATCGGACTTCAATCGTTTTCTACAATGGAACAGAAGCTGGCAAATGAGCTTCAAATTTGATAACTGTTCAGTAATGCACGTTGGTGCAAATAACCGGAATTTCCAACGCGGTATGAATGACATACCCATTGAAGCAGTACAGCAACAAGAAGATCTATGTAGGTGTCATTGAAACTTATAATCTGAAACATGAACAAATGAAACAAAGCGTTAGTAACACGAGCCGGATTCTTGGTTTCATTGTTTTAAATAACATAATATCACCGTTCTATAAAGCGTTAGTCCGACCATATTTGCAAAATGCAGTGCAGTTCTGATCTCCTACCCTACGATGACATATTAATAAAACGGAAAAAATATCATTAATCAACAAAAATGATTCCAGAACTCTGCAATCTCAGCTTCGAAAGACCTCTTCAACAGCTTAAATTAATCTCCCTAAAACAAAAAAGACCATGAGGACAACTTATTGAGACCTATAAGTATCTCAACGGCCTTAACGATATTACCCTGGAAAAGATTTGGAAAGAGATGGTAACGTGCGTACCAGAAGTAACGGACAAAAACTTATACTGGGAAATTTCAACACATCCCAAGCTATGAACTTACTTTCCTTTAAAATTGCCGCTACTTGGAACCAGCTGCCCAAAAACATCGTTTCTGCTGGCACTGTGAACACATTCTAAAATCGTCTCGGCAAATATTGGATTACAAACCCCCAGTATTATAAGGTAATAATTCTATGTCCCTAACTCCCAAGGCCTGTGTATGATTGTGATAAATGCGTGTGACTAAAATGCCTGTCCGTCAGTAAAGTGCGTACATGTGATTAAATTGACTCATGTGATTACGGTACATGATAGTTGGCTTCACTTCAGACGGCATGGGACCTATGTATCAACTCAAGAATCTGCCAAACGACTCGTTTCTATTTGCGTTATTCTATTCTATATTTCAAATATTTGGTGGACAGAATGCACAAGTTTCAACTTGCACTAGAACTGCAAAACACGATCACAAGTTATTAAGAAACATACAGGGTTTTTCAATACAATTAAAAATATACTTATTTGTTGAAAAAATTAAATCATATGATTCAGGTAGTCCACTGATTGCATATATGTATATCCAGTTATTACACTTGCGGCTGTTATGATTTACAATTTAATACAGAGCACCCTACAAACCGTTCCATAACATACTAAATTGGAAAATTTGAACACAACAGTGTTCCTGTGGAAGAATAGCTTTGAATTATTAAAATAAAAATATGTGGGCTGTTGGTCTAATATAATTATGTCTTGGACAATGCTACAGCAATTTGAAAAGTTAGCCATCGTAACTGGTTCAAAATAATGTCATTTTAGCAGAGTAAATGAAGTATAGTTACAATTCAAATTTAATGTTATATTGCAAAGAACTTGTGTAACATCACAACATGGAAAAGATTGATTAGAACGACATTGATGTGGAATGTAAAATACGCTAATAAACGTTACCTAATATAAGACACATGAATGATTTCATAAAATCTTGCGATAAAAAATAAAATATATATCCTAGTAGCTAAAACATTTATAATTATAACAATTATACAAGCAGCATATCCGAAAATGATAACATTTGATGTACTTAGAATTATTTAGTAACTCCATAACAAGCTTCCTAATTCCACAGAAATTGAAATAGTGTTACATATATCAAAATGAACCATTCATATCGAATTTTCATTTCGATTATCGAAATGTTTCATTCTTGTAAACATGCAGCCTATATTATAGGCTTTAAATGGCGTTCGTCAGACGTAATTGATATCGATTGTTCGTTACAATCGACAATGAAACAATATTGCATAATGATAAGACCTGTTTTCGTTTAACATAACTTAAGGACTTCTCAGCATTCCTTTACTTCATTCACATCCAAAGTGACGTGTATCGTTTGTGATGTAGTCGTTAGTTACAGTTTTTTTTTTATTTTCGTGTTTTTTTATTCCAAAGGAATGGCCCTGAGATGAATACAGCGCTTTTTACAGTACCGGATGAGCGGAAGCTCACTAAAACATTATGTCTTCAATTTGGCTTTCTGCCCGCGACAGCGGGCGGGAGGAATTTTAAGGCTCTGGTAATGTTTTGAAGGTGATTGCGAAGGAAATACATATCTTGCTTTGTAAATGAGTAGTGTTTGTTCTATGGGGGCTCAGTTAACGTTTTATGAAAGAAGTTGCATGATCGTGTGTGTTGAAGTTTCCTTAGCATACTACTTTAGTAGCTAAATTAAATCAGATTTGTAGCTTTTTTCATAAAATGAAAAAACCTTAAGGTTTCGTTAATGTTATTACACGTTTTTTCCAAGTGTTCACAATTCGTATCATAGACGAAATCTGTGGTGATCTCTAATTTCTTTACTTTTTAGACTACAGCATGGATGAAAAAATACATACATAATGCCAAAATGGGTGCCCCGATTCCAATCCTTTGTCCAGAAACATCTCAATTATTTTTAAACTCGTAATAAATATACTATATATTATGTATAATATACGTATATATATATATACGTATATATATATATATATATATATATATATATATATATAGAGGTAGGACCGAAGTGAAGGAAAGATCTAAAATAGCATGTTACATTGCCTAATATGCATGGTGTAGGAAATCCGCTGACATTCAAAACAGCTTACAGTCTTCGTGAAATGGATAAACACAGTTTCTGTATGGGTGTCATGATAATCTTGTACATGCTTCCAAAAACGGTGGCCAGTTCAAATGAAGATGATAGCGGTGGACAGCAACTGTGCATTTTCCTTTTCAATGTAGATCACAGAAGTTCAATGATAATGAAGTCTGGTGACTGGTGGCCAAGGAAGATGTGACAAATCATATTTGCGCTCAGAAAACCAGCCCATGACGATGTGAGCTGTGTGAACAGGGTTTTGTTTTCTTGGAAGACACTATCACCATTGGGGAACAATGTTTGTACCGTGGGATAAATTTAATCGACCAAAATGTTTTCATAATTCTTGGCATTAATGAGTCCTTACAGAGTTATCATGGGACCTACAAAAAACCACGATATGGCTACACAAAACATCACAGAACCCCTGATATGTTTCACTCATGTCAGACTCATAGGCTTTGAATGGCGTTCGTCAGACGTAAAACTCGACTAGAAGTGAGAAACAGGGTGACATATGACTCATCCGACTATATTAGTGTTTTCCACTGTTCTATAGCCTGGGACCTTTGACTTAAACCCAACTTTCACCTGTTACGAGCATTATCATTCGCGATGAGTGATTTTTCAATTGGTACTGGACCAGAAATACCCCGCCTGTGGAACTCTTTTCGTATTGTTTTGGTTCTCTCAGGTTCACGACATGCATTTAAGAAATGTTTTGCAGCTGTGGTCTTCTTTTTCGTCGTGATCCTCCTTCATGATGGTCTATCACGATCTCACAATACACACTTTCGTTCGCACGGTGATTGAGTCTCTGCATTTGATATATGCAGAACAAATTTTTGAAACAGTACCTCTTAAAATGTTAAGAGCCTCGGGTACCTTGCTTATGGTAGCACCCACCATACGCACTCCAACATTCGCCCATGTTCGAAGTCTTTTAGCTCTGACATGATACAATTGCAACTTCATAGAACAGTGCCCCGATAACGACTGACATAAGCTGAATATTTTGGTGAGAAAGTAGGCGAGAACACCACCACTATTTACACATAACACTAAATATACATTTCTTTTGGAGCATGTACATATATCAGTAAGTATTCCCGTACTTTTTTCCAACACCTGTATACATATACAGTTGCGCCAAAAAGAAAGTCCGCACTGCCAATATTTTCAAAAACTTGTAAATTACGCTAAATTTAAGGTAACTGATCAAAACAAGCTATTAACTATTCCATTCGGCGTTGACTCCTCTTTAATATTGTATGCGTATATTTGATTTTCAATTGGACCATGCGAGTGTTCACGTTAATTTATGTACAAAACACAAATTCAAGAAAGCAAAAAACTCTGCATAACGCAGAAAAGTTATTTCAATGAAACAATGATACTAAATTACATCCGAAACAAATTAAAAGTCCGTATTTAGTAGTATAATCATTCTGTGATTTGACAGCCCGCAATCTCTTCGGCCTTCACTCGATTAGTTTGCGACAAAACTCCAGTGAAAGGGTGTCCCACTTTTCGTTAATTTTTATCCACATTTCATCAAAATTATGAATATTATCGTTGTGTAGCTGTTCTTTGATATAGTATCATTTGTTCTCAATTGGATTGAGGTCTTATGATTGGGCAGACCAGTCTAAGCATGGAACGTTATGCCCCTGGAGGAACCTTTTGACATTGCCAGCTGTGTGAATGGGGCATTATCCTACATGAAGCAGGGATTATCTTCCACATTATCATCAAAATAAGCCACATATGTGCATCCGACATATCAATGTATTTGGTCGAAATAATTCGCCAGTGTAATCGAACTAGAGGCCTCGTACGATGGGCGCTGATCACATCCCACACCTTGATGGAACCTCCACCACCTTGCATCGTTGAAACTGCATACCTGTGAATGAATTCCTCGTCTTTCCTTCGTCAAGGAACTTGCCTATTGAACTTGCTTTCATCGCGAAAAAGCATCCTCTGTCAGTATGAGGCATCATGATCCTTATGACATCTGACGAAGTCTATTATATATGGCACTTTCTGTTCTTCAGAGATATCATTGGTTTGCGTCTTGTGATACAACCTCGCAAATTAAATTCCTTCAAGCTATACTTAATTGTTTAAAAAATACACTGTTCAGCAAGATGACGATGTTTTTTGGATCTGATGAAAAGTTTCAAATCTGTTTCTGAGGCTGCAGATCTTTATGGCGTAGTCGTCTTGTAGGAAGTTACCCTAGGACGGACGTCCACACAGTCATTAGCGCAGTCATTAGTACAGTTTTCTTACCACATTTCAATTTTCTGCCAATTTCTCTGTTGGATATTCCAGCATTGTACTGTTTTATAAGCTCCTTACGGTTATTAAGAAAAAGCCGAGGCATTCGGACTAAACATAACTGGGTTATATCGTAGAGCAACAGATGGCAGGATTACAGATATTGGATTGTCTAAAAGCTGGACATATTGACTGTTTTTTTTTAAATTATGAACCGCAGAGTTTCTTTTTGCTTACTTGATTTTGTATTTTCCATATAAATTGACGTGCACACTTACGTAATCCAATTGAAAATTGAATATAAGCATACAATATTAAAGAGGAATCAACACCGAATCGAATAGTTTATAAGTTGTTTTGTTCAGATGCCATAAATTTGGCGTAATTTACAAGTTTTAAAAAATATTGGCAGTACAGTTTTTTTGGCGCCACTGTATATAGTTATATAATTATGGAACTTTACGAGCTAGAACAAATCTGAACACAGATTTGGAATTAACGCATCAAATTTAATGGGCTGCAACACGATTTCCTCGTGTAACAGAGAGAAAGTTTTGAATTTGTAAGCTAGTGTTATTTATGAGACCGAAAATAAAGCAGTCAATTTTGGTTGTGTTAAATTTAAGAAAATTTTTATCGTAGCATGATTTTCATTCAATCAAATATTTTCATATCTTGTTCTCGAATTAATTAATTTAGCCTGAGCTCTTGTAATTGCAAGTTGTACATCATCTCAGTAAATATTAATTCTCGTGTTTAGGGGCATGTGAGGGAAATTAGACCGCGTAATAATCCGAAAATTGGACTAAATATAAACAATAGTATAAAGAGGTTAAAAATGTATCCAAAACCCACAAATATTTTATAGAAAATTATATAAGAACATGTATAATAAATACGTGAACAAAAGTTTACACTACAGGACTTTTTTCTCGGTAATTTACATGAAAATTATTGTAGGATTATTCCAGAATGTTCTAATACATTCTACTTTTTGGCAACCGAACTTTTGTCAGCATTCATCTCCAATAACGTGTCATTGGTACAGCAGCTCTCGTTCTGAAAGGTCGTAAGCATGGGTATGAATGACATCAACCAAGATCTTCGCGAACGTGTTGTGGAGCTCCATAATGAAGGTTTGGGATATCGGAAGAAAAGTGCTCAACTGTGTGTTACTATAGCCTCGGTTGGAACCATAATACGCAAGTGGAAATTGCAGAATACGACTCTCAGCAAGCCTACTGGCCGTCCACGGAAGATAAACGACTGTGCTGCTCGAAAATTGGTCCGAACAGTAATGCAAAGTCTTCAAACTACTCGTGAAGAATTGAAGGATGATCTAAAAGCATCTGGAATCGAGGCCAGCAAACACAGACGATCACTTCTTCTCCAGAAATGTCACCTCAAGGCCAGACTGAAGTATGCCAACGACAATTTGAACAAGCCAGCAGCATTTTGGAACCCAGTACTGTCGTCAAATGAAACCAAAATCGAACTATTTGGGAGAAACACCACAAACCATGTTCGTAGGCAACAAAAACGAAGAGTATAAATGAAAGTGAACCAAACACACTGTTGAGTTTAGAGGTGGCTCAATCATGGGGTGGTGATGTTTCAGCTCATCAAGGGTAAGTAAACTTCACATCATTGATGGAACCATGAATGGTAGAAAATATCGTGATATATTGGAAGAGCAACTCCTACCTTCAGCTCATTTGTTAAAATTGAAACGTGGATGAAAATTCCAACAAGACAACGATCCAAAGCAAACGACAACGAAACAGAAGAATGGTTGAGGATGATGAAGATAAGCATTTGAGAATGGTCAAGTTAATCCCGGACATGAATACGATCGAAAACTTGTGGAGTGAATTGAAATTGAAGATTCAGAAGTGAGGTCCCAATAACAGCACTGAACTCGAAAAAATTTGTATTGAAGAATGGAATAAGATTACACCGAAACTTTTATATGGCTGGTAATGAACTGCTATAAACGTCTCGAAGACATAATTAATAATAAGGGCTATGCAACGAAGTATTAATGTATGTATATCTAGAAATGTGTTGTAAACTTTTGTACACCTATTTATTATACATGTTCTTATACATTTTTTCTATTAAATATTTCTGGGCTTTTAAATACATTATTAACCATTTTATATTATTGTTTATATATAGTTCAATTTTCGTAATTATACGTGATCTATAAATGTGCAATCTGGCGATTTAATCAAAGTGTATTATTTTGCTCCCCACAGTATGTTTAATCTCTGTGTGTGTGTTTAATATCCTTCCTTATGTCTGCCATCAAGGATGGGAAACTCTTAGTTATTTTATGTAGAGGTTTGGGGCCCTCCGAACGCGATAATGTTATATATGCATTTTTTTGTTAAAAAATGTCGTTCAAAATCTCTGATGAAAAATGCATCTATGGCGAGAAATGAAGCATCGGAAAAACCATGCATTTGGAACATGATGTGTGGATTTTTTGTGAGAAAATAACCAAACTATAATAAATAGCAAATGGTAGTTTATATATATCGAACACTATTTCTAATTATGACCGCATAACGATCTCTAAAAAAATTGTTTTATTTATTTCGTTTTACTTTTATCTCTACATAGCCCTTTTATTTCACCTATATCCTATCAGTACCTCTCAGTTTATTTTTCCTCGTAGTGTACGGTGCGCACCCATTTAAGATTGCTATGAAATTACAATTGCAAATTGAAACTCGTAGATCGACATAATCACTTCTTTCCATGCTGTGATATTCATGAGAAATTCTAGTGTGTAGCAAGTTTCCATACAGTAGGTGATCAAAAAGGGGTTCCTATTCTGCATGGTTAGGTTGATTAAGTGTTCCACAAGGGGGTGATCGGAGACGGAGTGTGATATATCATTACCGAATACTGCTCTATGATTATTTGTGATTGTCAGATTCAGAAGAGTTTCAGAAGTTTTAGTGATACTAGTCGGTTCTCGAACTACTTGGGATCGATTTCTTTCTATACAACATTTTGGAAAACCGATTATTTTATCAACTAATCCTGTCACTTAAAGCATTGCAAAACTTTTTGGTTTCTTAAGCCATGTTAAACGCATTTAGAATTAACATTTAGTTAAACGTAAGGGTATAGATTGGTGTTTGTCTATGATAATGATAAGGCTTAATTTTTGTCTGTTCGTAAAATCACACCATTTCTACACCCTCACACATTTATTGTCAATATATGAGATTTTGAGAAGATATCTCTGATGAAAATACTCGATCCGCTACCTCTATTCATTTTCTTGTAGGGACAAAATTATCAGCCCTAAGGTTCTTTCAGGGAATAGTCTCAGATTCTTGCACAACTTTTCTATGAGGAAGTAATGAATACTCAAATTATACAATTTAAAATGAGTTAACTTTCAATTTAGGATAATTTAAAATTAATAATGAAGGCAAAACACTACATGAAAAATCGTATCATAAACTTACAGAACGGCTTGCTGTTGGCAATACAGACCGATCAAAAAGGAACGGAATAAATGGGAACTATATTTAGCCCGCCAGTGTTGCGCAGGACTAAACTACTAACAAACTAACGATGTCTCTGTGTTTCTATACTAAATCTATGCACCTATCTATGCTGAACTGACACGGGTATAAGGCGTAGCCGAAGAAGTCAGGCTTGAAAGAAAAAATACGCATGCTCTATTCAAGAACAAAGAAATATTACTAAATCAAGTTCTCAATATTTCGAAAATCTCTTTTTATGAAGCACTCAGAAGTCTTTTGCTAACTGTGAAGCAGATGAAAAGTGCAATGAAAGTTATAAACTTGGCGACTAACCACAGGAAGGAAGAAAAAAGATTGGCGTAACTGGAAGACTGATCCATTTACTGACTCGTATTCCCACTATGACATTGTTTTATCGAAAAAACTATTTCACATAGTTTACAGGGAATGGATCCATACGACACTGCAAAAGATCTACACATAAAAATCTAAACCTATTCCAGAATATAACACGAATAAGAACTAGCAAACTTTAACATCAAACTATAATAAGCCTACCGAAATATACAGACTTGAATGATCATACCCGGCTGAGGCGATGTCATATTCATTTTACAACAGAACTGCACCCAATCCCATGTTGAATGCGTACGTGTAGAGCACGAAAGTCTTAGAAGAATTCTGAAGACACAAAACCAAGCAAATACCAAAGGCTGCTTTTCGAAGTACTAGGAGGAGTCATCTCAGTCATACCCGTATTTTTTTAGAGTTTTGACTTTAGTTTGTTGCTGCCTATGAAAAAGTCTAAATGGTTAGTTTTCTAGTAACCGAATTGGCACTTAGTAAGTCGGGCTGCAGAACCTTTTCACAGACGTTCAAGAAATGAGTAAAGACGTAAAATTGTTCTTATCATAACAGGTATTATTTTAATTAAATTAGCAATTTGAACCCATTCAACCCAAATTACAGGAGTCACAAGGACCCATTCACCAAAATTAGATGAATGAAAAGTGACTAATAACCCCAATTACAGAAGTCAATACAAACTAATTACCCCAATTGCAGGAGTCCAGAAAAACCAATTTCTCCAATTGCATGAATCAAGAGAGTCCAGTTACTCTAATTACGGGAGTTAAGAAAGACCAATTACCCCAATGACAGGAATCAAGATAGACCAATTACTCTAATAACGGGGGACAAGACTAACCCATGACTCCAACTGCAAGAGTCAAGAAAGACCAATTACTTCAATTACAGTAGTCAAAAGACAAATTGTTCCCATTACTGGAGCCAAAAAAGAAGCTTGACTCCAATCACAGGAATCAAGACCGACCAATTACTCCAATTACAAGAATAGAGAGACCAATTACCCCAATTACAAGAGTTAGGAGGGACCAATTACTCCAATTACACGAATCAGGTGGAACCAATTTATGTCTTCCCAGTCTGTCGCATGGAGCAGCATTTTAAACTAACCTTGAGTTATGCTTAAGAGCTTGCCGCAGAACTAAATTTAATTTTCCATGAGAGCTTTCTCTGCTTCGACGTCGATCCTGACTTTATCGACTTCATGTTCTCGAGCTTTCTCTGCTCGAGAATACTGCTGGTGTCTCGGCACAAAATCTGCGAGATCAACGCCAGACAAGTCTAGGCTTTCGCCTTGTAGTTTTAATTTATCAAGAACGCCGGCCAAGATAAACTTTCCTTGACGGGAGACACAAAAGTGGTGATTTCGTACATCGAAAGTTAATGGAGGGATACCCGAATCGTGGAGTCAGAAGTTATATTCATTTTCAGTTTACTGCAACTCTACTATTGTCAGTTCAAAGTAGGTATACAATAAAATTTGTTAGAAGGTTAGAAAAATCACAGGTGCGTGATTACGCTAACCAAGTTTATTTCAGTGAACACAGTTTGGATATAGTACAGACACCAATGTTTACACGGTAACGGCAGGCACAAGAAAGGGACCGGAACCAGAGAACGCGCTGAGAAAATGGTTCTATACCACTACCTGATTCTAAACGCATTCTGTTAAAAGAGAATTCATCACAGCGTTATGCAGTAACCTTAAACATACTAAAGTCGAACACATTCACGGTGGAACATTTAAACATTCAACAAAATTTTCTCCTTACGGTTAATTAGAGAAATACTGAATATAAAGGGGCCTGATAAGGCGACCATCTGTCACAGGTAAAATTTACTGTCCTGATGTTCTTTCACGGAATGGGCTCCCCCTATTGCATAAAAGTTACTAAAGGAAGTAATGCAAAATCATATTAATAGATTTAATAGAAGTAAACTTTCAACTTTGAAAAATATGCTATTAATAACACTGGTCTGCAATGTTTTCAAGGTCTATCATATAACATCTGATTTTACGAAGTTTTTTGCACTGAATCCAAGGACTACTATAAACAGGACGTGCACCGCCATATAGCTGACTACGCTAGCGAAGGCTATTGCATTCTTAGTAACATAACATTTTCTATCGGACAAATTAATCAAAAATTACTTCTTTCAAGCAATAGAAGTAATTATAAGGTTTTACAGTGAATTTTAAATGATTCAAAGCACTGTAATGCTTCGAAATAACAATTTTAACCGGACTTAACATGTATTATTGTATGACCTTAGTGGCCATTTTATAGAAAGTCGAGTTGATGCAGTTTTAGACTTTACAAATTGATTATGGTTAAACCTTTTCCAATGCAAACAACCAAACATACAAACATTTACACATATAAACAAACAGACATAGAAGCAAAAACCAAGCAAACTGCAGCGATTAGTCAGCCAACCGGGCCTTCTTTACAGAGGTCTGAAGAAGGACTGCCTTCTTCTGCTGGTCTTCCTCTAGGTTGTAGAGTCCATTCAATAGAACATTTGCCAGACGACGGAACATCTAGGGACAGTCAATATCAATTCCACTGAAATCATCAGACTAGGTCCTTTGTGCAGCGACTTCATCATAACGCACAGCATAAAAGTGGCCTTGCAGTCTCGGTTGTTCTCGGCCATGACACTCAGCACCCCACCAGAAAATTAAAAAGTTGGGCGAATCTGTACTTCATCTACCTAGAGAAACACATTCTTCTGTTGCAGTGTCTGGACTTTGTCAAATGTTTCCCTCTACACCTGGTCCTTGTCAATAGATGAAGTGATGTACTGCAGCTTGCGTTTGAATGGCAGTACCAAGAAGTTTCTGAGCTGTTCATAAATACACTTTCAGTATGATTGAGGAGCAAAACAATAATCATTCATGGAAAACTGCTTCTGTAATAAAAGTTCCAACTGACGTGTCAAAAATACCAACTTTTTCTCTTTCTCGGTGTCAACACAGGCTAATGCGAGCTTGAAGAAGAGTGACAACATTTTGGATCGTTTTGTCAAACGGGATGTCATAGTGCATTGCCAAGCGCACAGTTTCGTCGAACTGAGCATACAATCTCAAACCATTGTTGGGATGAAGTGTCTTAACTAGTGATGCTAATGCCGTTCTTGAACGCACTGAGCGTTAAAGGGGAACACAAAATGGGCTTATTTTCGACAATCACAGACAGGCTGCATCCACTGAAGTTGTCGGTCATGAACAAACACACAAGCCTATCTTTCGATCTTGAAATAATCAAGTTCTTGTACTGCTTCTGCAGGTTACGTTCAGATTTGAAAGCATCAAATGTAGTAATCTTATCCTTCTGAAGAAAAAGGTCAGCTGTTGGTCTTCCACTTTCGCCGGGCGAGGTGCGAGTTTTGGAGAAGGCAGACATGAAGCAGGCACATTGAAGATACTGTGCGGCGCCTGTTCTCCTTATTGTAATTACCCCGACAGTTCACAATCTCACACTTGTTTGGCATTTTTAATACATATAATTAGCAATAAGCTTTGTAAAGAAACAGTATCCACTTAGAAATGCAGCAATGTGCCTCGAAACAAACAACAATGTCCGATTCAAACCGAGCGACAGACTACGACAATGTTTGCACTGTGACAGATGGAGGCAAACTTTTCTTAGTGAACTGGCCTCCGCTACCGTAGTCAGCTAGATGGCGGTACACGTCTTGTTTATAGTAGTCCTTGACTGAATCCAAAAATCATGCTCATTTTACTTGATCAGATTAAGTTAATAAAATGTTAACACATTAAAAATAACAAATTATTATCTATTTGTAGGTGAATAAAATGCAATGTTGGAAATATTATGTGGATTGATTAATACCCAGAGGGCTTACAAGTAATAATCGTACATAGTCTGCATGTTGACCCTTATAAAATTGTTAGAAAAGATGCTAACATTTAGAATTAGCTTTTATAGAGTCAATGCGCTTTATAACTACATTCAATGTCTCGTTTAGAACAGGGAAATCTTTTTTGGAAACTAAATTCTGTTTATGAATAACACAATGCACTAACGACATATGAGGATTATCGACTTTCGACAATTTTAACACTCCATTTTTCTTGCCCATCATCACTGGAGAATCGTTTGCAGCTAAAGATATAATATTCTCCATTGGTATCTGCTTAACATCTAAATGTCTTTAATCTCTTATATATATATATATATATATATATATATATATATATATATATATATATATATATATATATATATATATATATATATATATATATATATATATATATATAACAACTGCCATAGTGGTAGTTTCAAAGACTTTGCAAAATGGCATATCTTCAAGAAATTTTTCTTTATCAATAGATCATACAGAGGCCATTAACAAAGCTTCACTATCTCTCACAGTTGATTCGTTCAATTGTATCGAAAAATTGTATATTTTAATTTTTCAACGGGTTGTACTTCTACATCACAACTCATATCATCAATCCTGTTACTAACGATATTATTACTGAGTGGCATGCTTTTGAGATCTTAGTCATCTTGTTCAAGAATTACTTTCATAAAAGTTGATATTGCAAGCGAAATTAAATTCTCCCCTATTGTATGTTTTTTTGCCACATCATGCTATGCGATGAGAAAATTTCATAACTAGCTTCAAGATCACGATCCTTGCTTACACTTCTTGCAGAGAACAATAAATTTATTTCTGATCATTTTCAAACTTCTTTAAGAATTTAAAATACTACAGTTTTGAATGAACATAAAAACTGTGTTTTGCCTTCAAATGACATTCGAGACCACCGCTTTTCATGGATTCATTAGTTAAACATTGGTGGCGCAACTGATAAAAAGGCAACTTTTCATCATGAGTCTCTGGTATGAACCAAAATAGCAAGTACTCATCTGAATACCGGCTAACTTTTTTTTTATTGGAGTGCACACTGTTCATTTTATGCATAATGAGGGTACCTGAAAGGGGATAATAAAGTATATATACCTAGGAAAATAAATTCAGTATCTAACTTCTCTAACATACAAGGCATAATGTCAATATGCAGTTGCCATTACAAGTAAATATTGAGCTTTATATTCACAGTTTTAAATAAATGTTACTGTGACAAAATCAATGAATGATTACTTTTAAACATTATTTTCAGAGAATAAGAAGATCGATAATCATAATGAAAAGTACTTTAACCGGCCCTCTCGGTGAAGCTAAAACACAGAAATAGATAACTATCTCAATATGAAACTTGCATTTGTGTTTAATTCTATGCTGCTTCCATGCAATTTGGTTGTAGTCAGTTTCTACTGTTTTTTAGCTTCAGTGGGAGCGCTGAGCAGCTGACTAAAACTCATCTTCTTCCTTGACCGCAGATAAAGAAATGCAACGTTAAACAAGGCAAAAGCGACGCATATACCTGCTGAAAGATGGGCGATAGCATTAGTGAATGAACACTCGACTCAATTGCACAAGCTGTTGCGCTCAGGTAGGTTGTAATTACAATTTGACCTTATAAATTTATAATTTTTGCCCAAAAATGGTTTAATAAAAAGTATTGAAACCACTATATTTTTCATGTTGCCCCCTATTATTATTGAATTGCTCCCCAGTGGGACGTAGTCCCGACGTTAGGAATCTCTGCAATAGCACTAATTTTCGTCTTTATATTTTCGAGGCATTCTCTTCTGTGGAATGAATTTTACCAAATTATTCTATAATATGAATCATAAAATTTTTGCAGATCAATAATAAAATCATTATTTTACACCACGGTAATGTAATTAATATGCACCTCGAGTTACATAGATATATAAACGGGTCATACATATAATTATTGTGCTGTGAGTCATACAATTATAATTGTTGTACTGCGAGTTGCTAATCCCTGCGTACCACAGGTCATAAAATGATTGTGCACAGTAAGTCATAATCCTTGTGTACCAAGAGTCATGTCAGTGCTATACGTTGCGAGTCATATTGTCAAAATGTATCATGATTCACGCACACATTCTGAATTTTGTATTGAAACAAACAAGTTGTGTAATTATTCTATGTCATGAGTCATATAATTATTGCACTGATATTGCAATGTTCTGAACACACTCTAATGGGAACCTCATGGCACGTTTCTGCTCCCCAAAAGTTCAATATCAATAATATTTGACCAACTGAAACCAATATTTCCTACATAGAAACATATTTATTACACACACAAGCGTCTTCAGTCTTGGTCAGTACTGAACTGTACTGATTTTATATTCGTAACTCCTGGGGTCTATGCATGATTGCAGGTCGAGAAATGCATGTAGATAAGCGAAGTGTTTGTACGTGACTGAAATAGCTATGCGTTATTGAGGTGAATGTGTGTGATTGATGCCCTTTAATTTAGACTGCATGGGATTTGGATAGGAGCCCAAGAATGGACTAAACGGCTCGTTCCTACTGCCTTATTATATTCCAGTCTATTGAACTGTTCACCATTGTTTATAAACATAATTATCACATGCTTTGAGTCGTGTAATTATTGTGTTTCTAAGTCATATTATTAGAATAGAATAGAAAAGAATAGAATGAGGCTATAGGAACGAACCTTTTAGCCCATTCTTGGGTCGAATAATTACTTTGATAAATATTCAGTTGTTTTACCCAAGTCCCATGCCGTATTTCTAGCCGCATCAACCATGTAGGCAGCGGGATTCGAACCCGGGTCTTCCCGCTCACAAGCAGATTCGCTCACCGGTCGACCAAGCGAGTGATTATTATGTGCAAGATGTCCCAAAAATTGTACACATTTTTGAAAAGCTGTAGTTTGAATACTGCTGGTGTTCATAAGATGCACATAGGGTAAATAAAAACCTATTATAACACAAAATAAAACTTAAAATCTTGCTCTTTCGAATGAGACTTGTTCCAACCTCCTATTAATAGTAGCATTCAAACTATAGCCTTTAAAAATGCATACATTTTTTGTGACACCCTGTATCTCTATAAAGTCATTCTTAGCGTGTACCACGAGTAATATTACTATGCATCATGCTTCACGCATGGGCTCTGTATCTTGAATCATGTAATAATTGTGAATCACAGATCATTCACTGATAGTGTAACTCGACTCATCAAATAATTGCACCGACTGAATCGTTAGGTGCTTGTATGTACAGAGTTTAGCAACATAACTTCCTATTTTTAGCAGTGTTTCAAATCAAAACTAGCCATCGAAACTGAGCTAATTATCAACTAAACATTTTGTATATAATAATTAAATGAAAATGTATTGTTAAAATCAACTTCAAAGACGTATTTCTCGGTTGTTTACGAATGTATCACGTGTGTTAATTTTATTAGTACAACAAGAATGGCCTCCTGCCATGCATCTGTCAGTACTAAGATTAATCTTTTCTTCTGATATATTCTAATATGAAGTAATCATATTGATGCACAGTTACGTACAACAATTACCTAGCGAAACACGCTTAATATTAAACAACCACTAGAAATCCGACCTAACAGCTGCTTATCCGGACCTAACAACTGTTTTCAATATTTCATGTGTAGTGGGGGGTTACAAGTTTGTGCCGCATAGACAAACAGACGTGTCAGTGAACACCCAGTTATGTTTTGCATGACCTTTTCATGATTTGATCAGCTGTTACGTCCAAGCGTAAGGCATACCACAATTGGTACGAATCTTCGAGAAATACCAGAAATTCGAGTAATTTGCCACTATTAGGAAGAGATAACAATTAGTTCGTAGAATACAAATTTAGTCATTTTGCACTATACGTTTCAATATTTATATAACAATTCGCATGATGTGTACACATGACAGAACTGAAACTTTGAGATTCGATCACTCAGTTATCGTTTTAGAGTGAAACTTAAGATTTTGAAACAATTATTTCAAGTGCCGTGCTTACAAATCCATGAAAAATTCGGAGTAAGCACATCTGAATTCAGAAACTATTTTTCTCGAATGCTTGGCTATGTTGGCATTGTGTGAAACAACATTTACCGAGGCCCATATATTTTACGAAAATATTAGACCCTTTCTTAAAAAAACACAATTTTCATTAAAAAAATTATATGTTTAAACATTTATGGGCGTTGCGGAAAAAGAATATAATTTGTACTGTGTATTAGATTAGACATGTTCTAACCATCAATTTCTATCGCAAATGTACATATACGCCACTGCATTGGGCATGAAAACATACAATGAGTAAGTATTTATAGAGGTAATATATGACCCAGCTCATCAAAACATTTCATATGCTGCTAAACACATTCAAAAATTGTTGTGTGTTTCTTCTATTCAAAACTGACCGTGAATTTCAAAGCTCAACTTACATTAAATTTTAATGAGAGCCTAAAGGTATATCAAATTTCACCGACCAAGCTCATATTAAACGAATGAAGCCACTTGGTTGGTGTCTTCTTTGAGAAGAATGAAATGGAACATGACAACAAGAACGAACCGTTTGAACCATTGTTATGTTTCTACCCAAGTACCATGCTGTCTCAAATCATACCGAAGTTTTTATCATACCTTGAGTCAGTACTTTATAATGTTGAAGGATCTTCACTCGGTATTTATTCAGACAAATCATTGAATATGTTCGAAAAATGGATTTCTCTCATGGAGAAAGCGTAGGAAATATTCATCATCGTTTTACATATATTTTTTTCAGAAGAGTGATCAGTGTAAGCGTAAAATTTACAGCCCTAAGGTTATATCAGGGAAGGGGCTGTAACTATGGCTTAACCGTTATTTAAAGAGGTAATGAATAATCAGATTGCACAATTATATCTAGAAATCCTACAATTCAAGAATACTTACAATTAACAATGAACGTAATTTTAACGCTTGAACAATCATGACTCAAACTAACAAAACGATCAGGAAAGGCCAAAATAAATGAAACTGTATTTAGCCCTCCACGATAGCGTAGGACTAAACTTCTAACCAACAAACGATTTATCTATGTCTCTATGTTCGATATTTTTATATTGAACCAATACATAACCTATTTGCTTTATTTAAGAAACAAATGTCACAAGCCTAGGTCATAAATTTTTCGAAAGTCTCCCATTATGCAGCATCGTTTAGTCTCATCGATTGTAGGGCAGTAAGATACCACAGTAAAAGCCTAAACAGGGGGACTAATCAAAGGAAGGAAGGAAAAGAATTTGCGTGACGGAAAGACGGATTCATTTACTGACGATTAAAGCTCCTGCCTCAAGAGCTAGGGATGTGCTGGATCAGTTTTCAGCCTCCAGGGCAGCTCATCAGCGATTACTGAAGCTCCACCCACAAACCAGATTACTGATGCTTTTGTTATGGAGTAAACAAAGTATGATCTGCTTTATTTTTTCTTTCCACGCACATCAAAAGTAGGCACCAGAGACATTATGACCTGAACAATGGTGTTCACATTTAGTTATTGACTCAGACCAGCCTGAAGCCCAGTCACTCACTGAGCCCTCGCTAGTGAGAAAAGGAGATGTATGCGAGAGATGCCCTCTGCGACGTGGTGGGTATAAGTCGGCGCAGCAGCTGAAGTAGCTTGACCTGTGGCGCAAATGAGGCCAATATATCTAACGATTAATTAG